>MU709693.1:3521-15746 GCA_026770625.1 Nicotiana glauca
AATACGGTCCGCATACTGATTATGCGGTCGGATAATGGACCGCATTTTCAACATCAATTTAGACCAACTCTCTGATTCACTATGCGGCAGGAATGCGGTCCGCATATCGATTATGCGGTCGCATAATAGACCACATTTTCAACATCAACTTAGACCAACTCTCTGATCCACTATGCTGCAGGAATGCGGTCCGCATAGTTGATCTGCGACCGCATTCTGGACCGCATAAATGACTATTTTCTGGAAAATTGATTCTTTTTATTTTTAAAGGCTTAGGTCACTACCAAGGGTCCGAAACGCGACGAGCAAGCTCGCCGCGAAGAATTCTACACATTCCTAACACATATTCATAGTCGACACCACGGGTTACTAAGTTTTGAGACCAAAAATTATTTACGGGACCTTACAGACGACCCGCCCCGTCGTCACGTGAGTTACCGCCCGTTTCTCCCATATTGTGTTTCTCTATGCTTCATTAGCGGTATTTGAGGTGATCGAGTAGAATTGGACTGGTTTTAGATGGAAATGAGACACTTAGTCTCTTAACGGAAAGGTTATCTTGGAAAAGTCAATCGGAAGTTGACTTGTGAGGTATAGAGCTCGGATGTGGTTTCTGACGATTCGGTTAGCTTCGGGGGATGATTTAAGGCTTAGTAGCACAATCAGAAGTAATTTTGGAGGTTCAGTGTAGAGTTAGGCTTGAATTGGCAAAGTTAGCATTTTAGCGTTATCCGGTTGATAGGTGGGATTTTGATCCGAGGTTCAGAATGGAATTTCGAGAGTTGCAGTAGCTCCGTTAGGTGATTTATGATATGTGTGCAAAATTCCAGTTGAATCGGAGGTGTTTAGGTTGGGTTGTTGACTGAATGTGGGTTTCTGAAGAATTTATTAAACTTAGGCTTTGATTTGGTGAAATTTGATAATTTTGGTGCTAACGGTAATGTTTTGATGGTTCGATGCAACTTTGAATAAGGTAATAGATCATATATGTGCTTTTGGTTGAGGTCCCGGGGGCCTCGGGGTGAATTCCGGTGGTTAAACGAGAGTTTTGAGGTGTGTTGCAGGTCAGATTTTTTACTGTCATCTAGTATTTTCGCTTCTGCAGAAATGGACCGTAGAAGCGGGTATGTGATCGCAGAAGTGGTCGTTGGCTGGCTAGGGAAATTCCGCAGAAGCAGAAGGTGGCTCGCACCAGCGGGTCCGCAGGAGCGGACATCTAGCTGCAGAAGCGAATATGGTCGATCCGCGGAAGCGGATGTGGGGCCGCAAGAGCGGAAGCTGAGGGTTTAATGAAGAACCACATAAGCGGCGATTTGGCCACAGAAGCGGTCCTGCATAAGTGGTAGCGGGACCGCAGAAGCGAAAAGGACTGTGCACAGAAGGGTTTAAAGGGTTTATTTCATTCGCGAGTTTCATCATTTTTCCTCCATTGTTGAGCAAGCTTGAGAGCTATTTGATGGGATTTTTAGAGAGTTTTGACTGAGAGTTCATCGGAGGTAAGTTCTATGGCCTAGAAACATCATTATATTGAAGAATCTACCTTTAATTCATGGAAAATTGGAGTAAAAATTGAAAGAACTAGGGCTTTGTTTTTGGAATGTAAACTTGGAATTTGAAGGGCCATTTGAACTTCGATTATGATGAATTTGATATTTATAGACTCGTGGTGAGACGAGGAATCCAGTGATGTAAATTTTGTAATTTTTCGAGAAGTGGGCTCGGGGCTCGGTTTTTCCAACTTCGTGATTTTTGTTATTTTTCGAGTCTTTTCGATTGGGTTATTATTCATTAGACTATTGTGACGTATTCCTTGTGTTTTTGTTCAAATTCGACGCGCGAGGAGATCTATTCGAGGGGAAAAGGCTTGGCGAGCTAGACTCTTGGCCGGCTAGAGGTGAGTAATGATTTTAAATGATGCCCTGAGGGTTTGAGACCCCGGATTTGCACAACTTGGTGTTGTGTTGAGATGAGACACGCGTTCAATGGCGAGCGCGGGGTCATGTATTATTGGGGATTGTGACTTGGTCCAGTCCGGATGATATTTTTCCACTTATTAGCTATGACTTGTTGTTTTCCACTATGACTTGGGCTTATTGCCATATTTGGGGCTTATTGCCAACTGTTTGAACTCCTTATGAGTTATCATCACTGTTTTCCTCACTATTTGAAATATTATTTGAACTCAGTCCATTTTTATTACAGTATTTCATGAACTCAGCTATATTTTACTCAAACTTGGGGTTTTAACTGATGTTTGAACTATTGTTTGAGCTGAGTATTATTGTTTTACTGCTACCCGAGGGGCTTTTGGCTATCTTTGGACTGATTGAGGCCGAGGGCCATATGTGTGGATATGATGAGTGATGTTAGCAGGCTTTCAGGCCTCGAGTGATATGTGAGGAGGCTTTCAGGCCTCGAGTGATATGTGAGGAGGCTTTCAGGCCTCGAGTGATATGTGAGGAGGCTTTCAGGCCTCGAGCGTTATGTGAGGAGGCTTTCAGGCTCGAGTGTATGGTGAGCAGGCTTTCAGGCCTCATATTGATATGTTCAGGCTTTCAGGCCTTGTTGTAGCGCTTGGGCTGTAGGAGCCCCTCCAGAGTCTGCACACCCGCAGTGAGCGCGGGTACCCATGTGATTGAGAGTGAGCCCGAGGGGCTGATGTTGTACTGTGTGATTGATACGGTGCCCGCAGGGCTGATACTGTACTGAGAGTTTGATATGGCGCCCGAGGGGCAGGTTCCTGAGTATTTCTTATTGATTGAGAATAATTATTTTTAACTGTTTCAAAGAGATTTCTTACTGTATTTCACCGGTTTCTACTGTTTATCTGATTTTACTGCTTGAGATAGCATTAATTGTGCCTTTGTGGGATTTTATGTTCTCAGATACTATTTATTTTTATTACTCACTGGGTCGGAGTACTCACATTACTCCCTGCACCGTGTGTGCAGATACATAAGTGAATCCTTTGGTCCAAAGTTGTGTCGTTGACAAATGTCATAGCAACCTCTTTGCTTGAAAACTTTAGATTTTCGTTTTGCGAAAAAGTAACGGCATTTGCGTGGATTCTCATTTGATATTTGTACAATGCCTTTCAATGTTCTATGCTCCAGTAACTTTGATTATAGATGACCTGCAGTTTATTATGGGAACTTCAAACAATCCTCGTAACTTTGCATATTCATTGACAAGTAAATTTAAATTGCAATAAGAAATAGGGGATGGTTTTGAACATCAAAGATTCCTTCCCGAAATGCATAGCCAGTAACATGTTGTCACATTTAAGTCACTGGAATATTATAATCAACCAGAGACTCATATTTCTGCATCAGTGTGCTATTCTAAGAAGTAGAAATAATAATAGACTTTGATCTACTACTCAATTAATTTCGTGCAATCATACAGAATATCTACATGTCCATACTAGGAACCCGCAATGGTGATCCTTTTTTTTTTCCTCTTTTCTTTAATGGTCACAACTCACAACCAAAGAGACACACACGTTTGGGAAAGACACAATATGAGATATCTTCAATGTCTTTGTTGTGGAAATTAGCCGACGCAGACAGCGCGTGGCTTGACAGTCACCGAAAGCAAGTTAGGCCACCAAATTATTAATTCTTCTGCATCATAGATCATAGATGATATATTTCAAAAGTTTCTTCTCCAAAACTCGAATGAAAACAAGCATCACAATTGCAAAATATTCAAATTCTTTAATTTTCTTTCTCGTCAGAACAGTCAAATATTAAGACAAATACAGAAAATAAATTATTAAATTCCTTAAGATTGTTGGTATTACTGTGTTAAAAATCAAAAAATTAGAGAAGTAAAGAAACATTAGTTTAATAAACAAACAGAAAAAATAATAATTCCGAGCCCACAAGTTGCTTGTGTGTCCTTAAGGAATTTAATCCCCTCACTGTTGCCCAAAGTTTTGGATTAATTCCTCCCAGGATAGAACGAAATAACTATTCTGCAATACTGGCAATCGAAACTACAGAATTTCAGCAAACTCAACAAACGGAGAAAATCACACTTGACACTTATATTTATTTGAAATAATGCAAATAGAAAAGAGGGGAGAAATTTTCAGTTTTTTCTATATCTTAAAAATGAGGCCAAGCCTCTAAATTTATAGACAAAGGAAGGGTGAGATGGAGAGGTGCAATCCAAAAGGTGCCTCTTCCATTTCCCATTCACACCTTTTAAAGAAAAAACGCAACACACACTCCTAGAAGCTCTAGAACAACATTAGAGTGCCGAAATGCTCAAACTTGTTCAAAACTTATCCAAAATACACCCGAGCCACTTAGAACCCCGTCCGAATATACCAACAAGTCGCATAATATAACGCGGACCTACTCGAGGCCTAATCACGCCTCAATTCAAAATTGATGAACTTAAACTTTTTAACTTCCATAACTCTTGCCGAAACATAGCAAACAAATACGGAATGAACTTAAATTTTGCACACTAGTCCCAAAAGACATAACTAGGTTATTCCAATTTCCTAAACCACAATCCAAATCCGATATCAAAAAGTCCAGTCCCGGTCAAACATTCCAAAATTCAACTTTCGCCATTTCAAGGTAAATTTAACTACGGACCTCCAAATTACAATCCGGACACGCTCCTAAGTCTAAAATCACGCAACGGAGCTAACGGAACCATCAAAACTCCAATACGAGGTCAAATACGAAAAAGTCAAACTTGGTTAATACTTCCAATTTAAAGCTTCCTAGTTAAAAATCATTCTTCCAATCAATTCCGAATAACCTGAAAACCAAAACCGACGATTCACGTAAGTCATAATTCACATACATAGCTACTCATGCCTCAAACCATTGAGTGGAGTGTAAATACTCAAAACGACCATTCGGGTCGTTACAATTATTTATCTAACTTGTGGGGAATTGAGGACTATTACATATTTGGATTGAAACTTTGAAATATAATAACTATATTTTCTAAGAAAGATTAAGGATCTAAAATCACAAACTATCCCATAATTGGAAAAAAACTTATACAAA
Source organism: Nicotiana glauca (assembly GCA_026770625.1). Lineage (NCBI taxonomy): Eukaryota > Viridiplantae > Streptophyta > Magnoliopsida > Solanales > Solanaceae > Nicotiana > Nicotiana glauca. The sequence continues at coordinate 8,555 of MU709693.1, forward strand.
GGAAAAGAATAAAAATTATTAAATAACTAAATTATCCAAGAAAATTAACGATCTAAGATTACTATGTGTGCTTTGTTGTAATATAAAAACAAACAAACTCGGAAGCAACAAGTTACTAATATTGCATACGCAATAAGAACAAAAAGAAAAGGAGAGAAGTAGGAAAATAAAACTATCTATTACGGAATTTCACAATGTAGAAGGAAGAAATTGAAGAACAAGAGGCTTCCTTTTTATAAGAACTAATTTTAGGACGCGCGGGTTACACATATATCTTTATTAGTGGTTATAATATTATAAATATATTATTATTATTATTATTATTAATTTTATTTAAGCTATCAAATAAAAATAAAAGAAATAATTCAAATTCCTAAAATGTGATGACCCAAAAGGTCATCACTTGTTTTAGAAATAAATTTTGTGTTCCGAGACCTTAAAAACAGCCGGAAAGCCATTATGTGAAAATTTATGAAAAAAATGATAAAATTGCCTTTAGATGAATTTAAGTTGACTTTGGTCAACAATTTTGGTAAACGGACCCGTAGTTGTAAAAATCGGCCTTGGGCGTATGCCCGAAATCGAATTCCGAGATCCCAAGTTCGAGAAATGAAATTTTAAAGAAAATTATTTTCTGGAAAATATGTGAGTTTTTAGAAATGAAAAATATTTGGAAGTTATTGTTATCGGGCCAGTGTTTTTGTTCTGGAGCCTGGTACAGATCTTATATGTGGTTTAAGTCAAGCCTGTGAAATTTGGTAACAAACGGAAGTCGTTTGATGTGATTCGGACCCGTAGTTGTAAAAATTGATACTTTGAAAGTTTTGAAGTTTTTTCTTATATTTCTATGCTAAATTCATTGTTTAAGATGTTATTTTGGCGATTTGATCGCATGGATAAGTTCATATGATGCTTTGGAGTTAGTATGCATATTTGGTTTGGAACCCCAAGAGCTCAGGTGAGTTTCGGATAAGTTTCGGAAGGTTTAGAATTAGAAAAAGTTACAGGTTTTCAATTTCTGGTGCACAGGGATTTTGTACTTCGCGTTCGCGTGGCTTCACTCGCGAATGCGGAAGGCAATATCCCTCAGGTGAAAATTGTTCTTCGCGAACACGAAGCTTGGTATGCGAACACATCGAGGCCCTCGCGAATAAACCTGTGCAATTTAACTATATACAGCAGAAAAGAAGTACAGAAAGAAATAGTCATATACAGTCAAGTATGGGAGGAGGAAAACATGCTGCGTGGAAACACCGAATAGTAACAGAAGAGCAATAAATAAATATGAGGATGACAGAGTTTAATTCAAAATAGGAAGGGAAAATCGTGTTGCGTGGTACAACAAGTATCAACAGGAAGCAAGCAATTTAGTGTAGAGAAACCATAACGGAAATCAAAGACAAGTGTACGGCATCATCCTTCGTGCTTTTACTCTCTCTCACCAAGACAATACACGGCATCACCCTTCGTGCTTTACGCTCTTCCTCATCCAAATAATAATCACAAGGCAAATAGCGTAAGAGAATCTATAACCTCGAAATAACATCAAGTAACAATAGAAAATCAGTAAATAAACGTAAAGGACAACGTAACTCAATTATCAGCGAGGGGTAGGGAAATCAAGGACAAGTGCACGACATCACCCTTCGTGCTTTTACTCTCGTCCTCACCATAAGAATCAATATAATAGGCACAGAATGGTACATCATGCAGCACGGCATCACTCTTCATGCTTTACACTCTTTCCTCACCATGAAATCAATATAATAGGCATGGAATGGTACATCGTGTGGCACGGCATCACCCTTCATGCTTTACACTCTTTCCTCACGAAATAAACAATGCATACATCACCCTTCGTGCTTTACGCTCTTCCTCACCCAAACAACAATCACAAATAATAGGGCAAGGAAATAAAGGAAATTTGCATTGAGAATCCCGTCAAGGGAGCAACAAGACAACAATTAAATCTCGGCAAGGGAACAACATCAATAACATCTACATCCCGGCAAAGGAGATAACAAATAAACCAACAAGAGCCCGGCAAGGGTGACAATATAATGATCTCTTCTCTTTCTCACTTTTACTTCACAATTCACTTCACAACTCGAGTCAATGCTCTAGAGGTTCAATTATCACTTTTACCTTCACAACTCATTTCACAACTCGAGCCAATGCACTAAAAGTTCAGTTGTCACTTATACATTCACAATTCGTTATAGAATATGAGCCAACGCTCCTCAATGTTCGTAGGTCACAATTCTTTCCACAAACTTTATACAACAATTAGAAACCATCACCAAGGCATGAAAGATACAACAAAGTCATGATAATCACAATATAAAGACTTATGGGCATGCTAGACACCAACGTATAGATACTCGTCACCATGGCTACACGTCGTACTTAACAATTACCACATAGCAAATAAGACTCAACTCCTAATCCCTCAAGTTAAGGTTAGATCAAACACTTACCTCGATGCCTCGAACATAATTCACAATTAAATTATAGCTTTACCCGTTGATTCCACCACCAATTCGCTCGTATCTAGTCACAAGTAACTTAATTACATCAATAAATGCTAAATGAATCAATTTGAATGCACGAAAATAAATTTTCCAAAGTTTTACCCAAAAAGTCAAAAATTCCTCCAGGCCCACATGGTCAAAACCTGAGGTTCGAACCAAAACCCGATTACTCATTCTCCCACGAACTCAAATATATAATTTATTTTGAAATCGGACCTCAAATCAAGGTCCAAATCCCCAATTTTCGAAAAACCTAGGTTCTACCCAAAACACCCAATTTCCCCCATAAAAATCCTTGATTTTAAGTTGAAATCATATTAACAGATGCTAAGAATTGAAGAAAGTTAGTTAAAGTGACTTAGAATTGATTTGGAGAAGAAGGAATTCTTGAAAAATCGCCTAAGTGTGTTTGTGATTGGGAGATTATGAAAAATGAGGTTTAAAATGGGCTAAGTATAAAATTACAGGTTTCAGATATGGGAATTGTGAAAAAAGTTGGGGAAATGCGAACCTGGGAATTGCGAAGAAAGTTTGGGAAATGCGAAGCCTGTAGGCCAGCAATTTTTTAAGTCCAAAATTCACCCTGTGGCCTATCCAAAACTCACCCGAGCCCTCGGGGCTCCAAACCAAATATACACACAACCTCAAAAACATCCTACGAACTTATTCGTATACTCAAATCACCAAATAACATCATGAACATCGAATTAAACCTCAAGATCAACGAAATTTCTCAAAATTTCTTTAAACATCAAATTGCATTTAAGATTTGAATCACGTCAAATGGATTCCGTTTTTCACCAAATTTCATAGAAACGTCTTAAATCATATATAATACCTATACCGGGCACCGGAACTAAAATAAGAGCCCGATACCATCATGTTCTAATCAAATTTCACTTCAAATTTCCTTAAATAATTTTAGAAAACAATTTCCTTTAAAAATCCATTTCTCGGGCTCGGGACCTCGGAATTCGATTTCGGGCATACGCCCAAGTCCCATATTTTCCTACGGACCCTTCAGGACCATCAAATCACGAGTCCGGGTCCATTTACCCAAAATATTGACTGAAGCCAAATTTTACCATTTTTCACAGATTTTCATATTTAAGCTTTCCGGCTACGCACCCGGACTGCGCATGCAAATCGACGTGACTCTAAACGAGATTTTCAAGGCCTCAGAAACACAAATTTTAATTGAAAGCAAGTGAACATTCTCCACCTCTAAACCGCTCATCCTCGAACAGACAGAACAAAGTACCTGAGTCGGGGAAGAGATGAGGATAACAGCTCCGCATGTCAGACTTGGACTCCCAAGTCGATGCCTCTGGAGGCTGAACTCTCCACTGAACACAAACAGAAAGAAAACTCTTTGACCTCAACTGACGAACCTGTCAGTCTAGAATAGCCACCGGCTCCTCCTCATAAGACAAATCCTTGTCCAACTGGACAGTGCTGTAATCTAACACGTAGGATGGATCGCCGTGATGCTTTCAAAGCATGGACACATGAAACACTAGATGCCCGACTGATAAGCTCGGCGGCAATGCAAGTCTATAAGACACCTCTCCCACTCTATCAAGAATCTCAAATGGACAAATGAATCTAGGGCTAAGCTTTTCCTTCTTCCTAAATCTCATCTTGCACTTGATAGGCGACACTCGGATCAATACCCACTCACCGACCATAAAAGCCACATCTCGAACATTGCGGTCTGCATAACTCTTTTGCCTGTATCCTGACCTTATCCAAAGCCTCCTGAACCAGATCCGTACCCAACAATCGAGCCTCTCGCGGCTCAAACCATCCAATTGGAGACCGACACCGCCTACCATATAAAGCCTCATAAGGAGCCATCTGAATACTCGATTGGTAGTTGTTGTTGTAGGCAAACTCTGCTAAAGCTAAAAACTGGTCCCACGAGCCTCCAAAGTCAATAACACAGGCTAGGAGCATATCCTCAAAAATTTGAATGGTTCGCTCGAACTGCCCGTCCGTCTGAGGATGAAATGTTGTGCTCAACTCAACCCATGTGCCCAACTCTCGCTGAACTGCTCTGCAGAAACGTGAGGTAAACTGCATACCCCGGTACGAAATGACTGATACGGGCATACCATAAAGGCAAACAATCTCCTGAATATAGATCTCAGCCAACCTCTTAGAAGAATAGGAGACTGCCAAAGGAATGAAATGTGTTGTCTTGGTCAGCCTATCAATAATGACCCATACTGCGTCGAACTTCTTTCGAGTCTGCGGGAGTCCAGAAACAAATTCCATAGTGATCCGCTCCTACATCCACTCGGGAAGCTCAATCCTCTAAAATAAACCACCAAGACTCTGATGCTCGTACTTAACCTGCTGACAATTCAAACACCGAGCCATATATGCAACAATATCCTTATTAATTCTACGCCACCAATAATGCTGCTGCAAATCTTTATACATCTTTGCGGCGCCCAGATGGATAGAGTACCGGGAGCCATGGGCCTCCTCCACAATACACTCTTAGAGCCCATCCACATTAGGCACACATCCTCGACCCTGCAATCTCAAAAACTCCATCATCATCTAAGGTAACCTGCCTGGCGCCTCCGTGCTACACCGTGTCTCTAAGGACACACAAATGGGATCATCGTACTACCGATCATGGATACGCTCCAATAATGAAGAATGAGCGACCGTGCAAGATAACATACGACTGGGCTCAACATCTAGTCTCACTAATTGATTGGCTAAATCCTGAACATCCAAAGCAAGCGGTCTTTCACCGACCAGAATATAAGCAAGACTGCCCATACTGGCTGACTTCCTACTAAAAGCATCGGCCACCACATTGGCCTTTCCCGGATGATATAAAATGGTGATATCATAATCTTTCAACAACTCCAACCACCTGCTCTGCCTCCAATTCAACTCCTTTTGCTTGAACAAATACTGAAGACTCTTATGATCCGTAAACACCTCACATGTTACGCCATACAGATAATGTCTCCAAATCTTCGATGCATGAACTATGGTTGCCAACTCCAAATCATGAACCGGATAGTTCTTCTCATGAATATTCAACTACCGCGAAGCATAGGCAATGACCCTACCATCGCGCATCAACACTGCACCAAGCCCAATACGAGAAGCATCACAATAAACTGTATAAGGCGCTGAACCTGTAGGCAAAACCAACACCGGTGCCGTAGTCAGAGCTGTCTTGAGCTTCTAAAAGCTCGCCTCACACTCGTTCGACCATCCGAACTGGGCACCCTTCTAGGTCAACCTGGTCATCGGGGCTGCGATAGATGAAAACCCCTCCACAAACCGACGATAGTAGCCTACCAATCCCAAGAAACTCCGAATCGCTATAGCCGATGCTGGTCTAGGCCAGTTCTTGACTGCCTCAATCTTCTTCAGATCAACCTGAATACCCCCTGCTGATACAACATGACCCAAGAATGCAACTGAACTCATCCAGAACTCACACTTTGAGAACTTAGCATATAACTGACTATCCCTCAGAGTCTGAAGAAACACTCTGAGATGCTGCTAGTGCTCCTCCTGGCTGCGGGAATATATCAAAATATCATCAATGAACGAATCCAAATAAGTCCTGAACACTCGGTTCATCAAATCCATAAAAGCTGCTAGGGCATTTATCAACGCGAATGACATAACCAAGAACTTATAATGCCCGTACCGAGTGCGAAAAGCTGACTTAGGGACATTGGCCCAAATCCTCAACTGATGGAAGCCGGATCTCAAGTCAATCTTCAAAAATACCTTGGCACCCTGAAGCTGATCAAAAAATCATCAATCCTCAGCAACAGATTCTTATTCTTGATTGTAACCTTGTTCAACTACCGGTAATCAATACACATCCTCATCGAACCATCCTTTTTCTTAACAAACAACACCGACGCACCCCAAGGCGAAACACTGGGTCTAATAAAACCCTTCTCAAGCAAGCCTTACAACTATTCCTTTAATTCTTTCAACTCAGGTAGGGACATACAATACAGCGGGATTCAAATGGGCTGAGTGCCCGAAGCCAAATCAATGCAAAAGTCAATATCCCTATCAGGTGGCATACCCGGTAGGTCTGAAGGAAAAAAATCAGGAAACTCACGAACAACGGGAACAGAAACAATAGAGGGAACCTCAACGCTCGAATCATGAACATATGCTAAATAGGCCAAATACCCCTTCTCGATCACATGCCGAGCCTTCATGTACTAGATAACACTACGGGTAGAATGACCAGGAGTCCCTCTCCACTCTAAACGAGCCAAACCCGGTAAAGCTAAGGTCATAGTCTTGGCATGACAGTCCAAGATAGCGTGGTAAGGTGATAACCAGTCCATCCCCAAGACAATATCGAAACCAACCATGTCCAAAAGAAGCAAATCTACACGAGTCTCAAGACCTCCAATAACCACTATACTTGAATAATGGATGTGATCCACCATAATAGAATCACACGCCGGCGTAGATGTCACACCTCCTTTTTACGAGTTTTAATACACCCCGTGAAGGGCGTAAAGGAGTTTTTCCAATTAAAGGACAGTCGGAACGGGATTTTTATTTATTCAGAGTCGCCATTTGGGAGATTAATGGTGTCCCAAGTCACCGGTTGAATCCCGAATCGAGGAAAATATGACTCTGTTAACAGT
>MU709694.1:0-22059 GCA_026770625.1 Nicotiana glauca
AAAACTCTTTTTACGCTTATATATATATCCCTTTCGCCGGAGTATTTAAAGCGCCGTAAAAAAAGAGGTGTGACACAAGTCATAACACCTGTAATGAAGCTGCTCATGGCCTCAGACTACTGAATGATATGCTAGGGCTCAAAACGACCGATCGGGTCGTTACAATATTGTTAGGTTTACTGTTTCAGCATCTCATTTTGATATTCTTGCTATCATTTAGAAATATTGTTTCTAGGATAAATGACATTAAAACAAAACTGCTACTCTCATACACTTGACCACATGCTCGGCAATACTATAACCTTTTATTCATTTAGAAATCCTGGTTTAGGAAATTCTGCAATCATGTTGTGCATTTAAGAAACCCTACTTTAGGAAACAATATTCATTCTGCATTTTATTTGCATATTAGATACCCTGTTTTTAGGATCAAGCTCATACTCGCTCAATCACACCTAGTTAAACTACTGACGCATGAAAAAAAGACATAAAAATAGTCTCGCATTTGATTATCCTGCTTAAGTAAAATCGGTCATAATCTTGTATATCTTTGAAACACTTAGAACAACATGCTTTAGGTAAAAAATAACTTCTAAACTATTTTAATATCTCTGATAATTATTGTACATTACCTTGCACCTAGGCAAGCCTTAGGTAATCAAATTTCTTATAAAACTGGAAACTACTTCTTTGTGTTTACTGCTTAATGGTTAACATGCTTAAATCAGTAGGCAAACTGATTAGGCCACTGCTTCTAAGTTTAAAAATATAAATCTGGATGTTTTTTGTGTTTTGATGCTCACCTAGACATCATGTCTTAGGATCATGTTTAATAATATTACCCTTGTTTGTGTTTGAGTCGTGCCGTTTACACGCATTATCTGCGGAGGTAAACCTGAGCCTCTTATTTGCTCCTTCCTGCTTTTATTTGGTAAAGTCATATATGTTCTTGCTTGTCGCCTTAGTATTTTCTCCTTTAAACCTTAAGGGTCTTGCTAGAACTTCCTATAGGTAGAGGTTCAATTTCCTCCAGGACCATTAAGAAGGGGCGGGTAATGGCACGCATAGAGAGCACTAAATAACATCCGCTTAATAACCGCTAAGGGGGTGGGAAGAGTAGATATGGATATGATGACCGGTGCGTTAATGCCACGTGTAGCCCCTTTCTGAGGAGTGATTACCAGGCATTGCACTGATGTGATCCTACTGGCTAACCAACCTAGGACCCCTCTCTCCCAAATCCCCTTTACTTGAAAACTTTGCTTTCCTTTTTATGCACACAACTTGTTTAAATTCTATGTCTTATTTGAGTCATACAACGTCCAACATGCTTTACTTGCAATTATTTGTTTCAACTACTTATTTGTTAATAGACTAATTTGTAAGTATAAGTTCGGCCAGGACCCACAATTGTGGACCGAGAGGGGTGCCTAACACCTCCCCCTCAAGGTTATTTTGAGCCCCTACCCTAATCTCTAGTAATGCAAACTAGTCTAAGAGGTAATCGCTCTAGGTGCCCTAACGTACCATAATCCATTAGGTGGCGACTCTTCAAATACCCAATTCCTAAAAGGAAATGAGTTATTAACCCCATGAATGTCGAAATCCAGACTTCCCCGTCAAAAAGGGAATAAAGAGGGCTCGACAAACCGCACTTGTACCAGTGGCAATATCTGTAAGACTTCAAACAACGCATGAACCATGCTTGTACCAAGTATCTAAAAAACAATAAGATCTCAAAGGCATGAAAATTTTGTAAGACCTTGCTAAAGGCATAAACCCAATCTCAAAGTTTAGGCCATATGTCGAACTTGTAAGACCCTAAAAGGCATACCATCGATATAGATCCCTAAACTACTTCACTCGGGATCAAAAATGGCTCTGGACAAGCATAAATAACTATGGTCATAAGGCTATACCGTCCAAACTAACGCGACTCGGGGACGCCCGACCGTCGCTACAAATCACAAACCTTCTATTACTTCGAATCTACTTAGAAAAGAACCGGTTAAATAGGCTAACCTCGATATAGGCAAAAGAGCTTTAACTATGTCAGTTCCAAATCACAGGCTTCGAGATACTCAGCCTCCAAGCCAAACCTCCCGAGGTGCTCGATCATCGCCATATAACGACTCATAATCGAGGTTCTTATCGAACCGTCAAAGAGTTAGGCAAAAATTATTTCTAAAAAGTCCTTAACGAGGGAAAACCAAAGCCTATATAAGGTCGTTTCTACCCAAGGCATAAGATCCATTGCCGCCAGCCCATACAAAAGGTCGCTTCGACCCAAGGCGTAAGAGACATTGTCTCCAGCCCGTACAAATACAAAGCCTTGAGGGTTGAATGAGCTCGAGTCAAAACCTGACTCGGAGCCTGAACCCAAAATAGTTAACTAAAAAAATGCGAGAGAAAAAGTGTAAGAGCTCAAACGCCAGCTTACGCTAAAAAGTCACTTTGACCCAAGGCGTAAGAACCATTGTCGCCAGCCTAATGAGCCTTAGGGCCTCACATAAAAGGTCACATCGACCAAGCGCGTAAGAGCTTGCGGGCCAGCCTAATCAACCCCAGATCAAAGACCAGTTGATCTGGCTAAAATCTAGGCAAACAAAAACCCAGAAGATACAAAATCACGAGGTTTCGCCCTTATATACACATGTAATAAAATACAAGCTCCATTTACAGCATACTTTGAAAGTATTATACATAGAGACAGAGAAGGAAATGAATGTCCCCCTTGGGGAATATGGCCCAACGACCCTATCCTTGCTATCCTCGGCATCAGACAGAAGGAACTTGGCATCGTATTCTTCTGTCGTGCCTTGCTTGATCTCTTTCGAAAGATCGAAGCCCCTGGCTTGGATTTCCTCAAGGTTTTCCTCTGAGATTTGCACTTCACGTACTCTTTACTACTGCTCGCATGATCAAGAGTTCTCCTCAACTCAACTTTAGCAGTGGCAGCGCTCTTCAAATAGGCCTTCACTTTCTGGTCAGCCCTAGTGCTTCTCATTACAGCCTCAGCCCGGGCGTTCACCACCTCGGCCTTCGCCTTTGAAAGCTCAGATTCGAGCCTCATGATCATAGTCATTCGTGCAGAATCATTCACACAAGCGGTCCGGATTTGCACCTCGAGGGAAGAAGCCCTAGCCAAAGCACTCTTCTTGGCCACAACTTGGGCATCTACCTGAGCCTTCAGCTCATTAAAATCACGTTTCGCCCAGCCAACTTCACCCCAAAGTCATTCTAGCTCCTCCATTTTGCTCCCCAACTAAAATATCAAAACATTAATCCCCGAAAATGAGAGGGGGGAGACATATATCAACACAGAATACATGACTACCTGTCTTCCGAGATGGCTTTCGTAGTTCCGATTTTGATCCGCCTCATACCAGCTCACTTTCCTCTCTCGCATAAAAAAGCTTAATGGATTTCTCCCTATCCAAAGCTTGCCGCAACATGGCCTCATAGCGAAGCAGCTCGAACTTAAGCCTGTCAAGAGCCTACAAGGGAAAATTCAATAAGAAAGGGGGAGTGTGTAACCGAAATAAACCTATACCGGCTACCGAAGCTTACCAGAAAACCAAGCCTCTGAGCCTCACCAAAGGCCAAGCCGATGTCCGATGACTTAGTATCCCCCAAAACACCTTTGGTAGGGAAAGAAGAAGGCGCCACGTGCTCCTTGATCTTTGAAGCACCCTTAGCAGGAACAAGAAATGTTCTTTCAAAAATGGGGGCCTCCGAAACCGGAAGATCAGCCGACTCGCCTCTTTTGAGCCTCTGAGAGGGACTCATCCCGCTGCGAGCCTCCTCATATCTCGGAGACTCTCTTCGTTTATTATTAACCCTCAAACCTAAGGCCGATAGTCTCTCCTCCTCCCCCAGGGGCGCGGCCTCATCTCAGAAAAATCTCCAAAACCTGCGGCGGCTAAGTTAGTGCGCTGAAAAGAAAGGTACCATTATGGGGAAATAAGCTACCAAGATCTTACCACAACGCTTTTCCTCCCATCTCCCCTTGGATAGGTCTCGCCACCTGCGTTTATCAGAGGTCGAACAAACTGCCAGCTTACGCGACCATTCAGCCAAATTAGGGACCTCATTCGGTAACCAAGGAGTCGCTACAAAGAATGAAACAGAAAAATGTCGTTACAGAGCCCGCCTCTGGTATAGAGAAAGTGATAAAAATAGAGGTATGCCACTTATGTGTGAAATTCTATTTTTCAGGAAAGGGCAGAAACTCTTCAGGGATGATATCAACCATCCGTGCTCGAATGAACCAGCTCATCTCTTTACTGTTAACGGTAGAAGACCGGGTGGATCGACGCTGCAGAGTAATCAAACCCCGATAACGCAGTGGCCGATATAAACTCATGAGATGGTTGAGGGTGAATTCAAGCCCGGCCTTATCTGCAAAGTACCTTATTGTCTACACTATCTTTCAAAAGGATGGGTGAGCTTGCGACAAGGTAACCTAATATCTCTGATTGAACTTAAGCACGACCGGGCCAGGGGAACCCGACGTAAAAAAATGAGTGTACACACTAAAAAACCCCTCGACATGGGCCATGATGCTCTCCTCAGAGGAAGGTATTGTAGTACTACTCCTTCTCCTCATCCGCAGTATTTTATGATCATTTTGAGGCTTTCCTCCCCTACTGATGAGATGACCCTCGATGCATGCTCTCGATGTCCTTGAACGGTGGGATGTCTCTCCAATGTAAAATCTCTCCTCGAGACTAAGCACCTCGAGGCCCGCTCACCGGGCACTGGCGGTGTACCACTGATCGAACGCGGGACAGAGGCAAAACTCCCCTCTCCTTAATTGACGGATGTCGACGTAGCAGTCATGGCTACAATAAAATAGGAGAAAGAGGGTATATATTTGGACAAAGATTTTGAGCTGGAACAACGGGAGAACTAGCACAAAGAACCAAGTTCAATGGGAGAAATAGTTACTCAGAGTAGCAGAATCTCTAATTGAGAATCAAGTGAATGAATATATAGGGGCAAAGCGGCGACTGCTCACTTACCCAGAGGACAAATTAATTCTAGCCATGTTGACGTCACTTTTTCTTGAGAAATGTACTGTCAGGACCACCCCGGGGGTACCTTTATCGGATCACACGATTGCTCGCTTACCCAGAGTGATAGCAAAGGTTTCTTGCTATCCCAAGCATCAGCCCCAGCGGAGCTATTGACCTAATTTCAAGATAGACCCCGATTTTGGGTACCCCGATTGCTCCAGGTATCGGCTCCAAAGAGTTAATGATAAAATTCAAAGACTAACTCCGCAAGAACGATGAAATATAAAGAATGGAAAGACTTGGAGCAGAAAGACTATCTTGCATTGGCAAAAAATGTATTTACAGGGGGCATCTTTACAAAACTTGTTTCCCCAAAAGTGCATGCAAAAAAAAAGGGAGGGAAAAAGAAAAAGCGATACAAGGCCTACTCTTCATTGCCACTATCCTCTGAACCATCTCCAGGATCCTCAACTAAAGCGACTAAGAGCGCCAATTTTCTCTCCAAATCACGGGCCTCCTTAATCTCAGTTGAAACATCGACGCCTTTGGATCTGACCCCCCTTCTAAGGTTTCCCTCTACGCCTTCGCACTAAAATGAGCGACAGCCCGAGCCAGTTCTAGTTCGGCCTCTATTGCTATATTATGGGCTATTTGATTCGTGGTGGTCGTGTCCTTCAAATAAGTAGCAACATTCCCTTCGATTTTGGACTAGGCCGCAATCAGCACAACGATCTCCTCTCTAGCATTTTGGAGAAGACCATGGATCGATACCAATTTCGAGGTTGCTACCTCGTTTTGCTCCCTCAGCCCAAGGATCTCCTCATCCGTTTGCCCGATTTGCAAAGGGAAAGGTAAGCCGGTCATTATCAAATTATGGGAACAAAGGGTTGATTTATGCATGACGAAATACCTGCTCAACAAGATCAGCCTTTTCTCAGATCACTCCTTCCAAAGCAGCCCAGAGCTCGCTTGACTCCTTCTCCTTTCGGGCAGTGTAAGCCTTCGACTCTCGGAGTCCCGAGGTAAGCTTCTTGAGCTCATTTTCACGGCTCGAAAGCTCCTCCCGAAGCCTGGAGAGGGCATAGTCATACATCTCCTTACATTACAACAGTTTAGAAGAGTTATAAAAATGAAGAATAGTGCTTGAGACTAAAGAAAGATACACAAAATAGCTATCACCTGCCGCTGGAACCTCTCCGTTTCCTTGACGGTGCCGGGAGCGTCGAGATCGATATTCTCGCTGACATCGTCGATATCGTCAAGAATGTTGCCAAGTGTGTCTCCTCCCTTGAGAGGACCCCCCCACTTTGGTGGTATTCATACCCTGAGCATTCCTTAGCTCCCCCGACGAGAACTGAGAGCCCAAACTGAGATCATCCAGGGCATCGATGTCTCCGATGGGCAACCTGTGATGACCCAAAGGGTCATCACCTATTTTCTCTCTTTTCCATGCTTTCGAGGCCTTAAAAACCTCATTTTTAGTTGCCTCGATTTGCGTGCACAGTCCCAGCGCGTAGCCGGAAAGCTTAAATATGAATTCTGTGTGAAAAATGATAAATTTTGATATTAATATGATTAAAGTTGACTTTGGTCAACATTTTGGGTAAACGGACCCGGACCCATGATTCGATGGTCCCGGAGGGTCCGTAGAAAGATATGGGACTCGGGCGTATGCCCGGAATCAAAATTCGAGGTCCCGAGCCCGAGTAATGAATTTTTAAAAGAAATTGTTTTTTTGAAATTTATATGGAAATTTGGAATGAAAATGGATTAGAAGAGTGTGGTATCGGGCTCGTATTGTGATTCTGATGCCTGGTACAAGTCTTATATATGGTTTAAGCGCTTTTTGTGAAATTTGGTTGAAATCGGACGTCATTTGACGTGTTTTTGACCTAAATATCTAAGAGTGAAAGTTTAAGAAGTTTCATGAAAAAGTGTTGATTTTGAGGTTTGATTCCTCGTTTACGATATTATTTTAGTGATTTGATTACTCGGTTAATTTCATAGGATGTTGTCGAGTTAGTGTGTGTGATTGGTTAGGAGCCCCGAGGGCTCGGGAGTGTTTTCAGAGGTGTTCGGGATGGTTTTGGACTTAGGATGATAGCAGATTTTCTGAAATTTTTGCACAAGTATTCCCTTCTTCGCGTTCGCGACCTTCATCTCGCGTTCGCGATGCTTCCCAGGTTCCCTTCTTCGCGTTCGCGTCACAACCCTCACGATCGCGCAAGCCAACTTCAGAACCCCAGAAATTCCTTCTTCGCGTTCGCATTCCATGGTTCGCGAACGCATAACTTCACCAGTTTTTACATCGCGTGGCTCTTCACGCGTTCGCGTATAACAATTCCTCGATCCCTCAGCTTTTCCCTTCGCGTTCGCATTCGCGTTCCCCCAATCACGAACGCGATGCCATGTCCAGTTGCCCATCGCGAATGCGACCTCTCTATCGCGAACGCGTAGGGCAAATTCACCCAGTTATATTTTTAAGTTTCCAGAATTAAAACATACGGGTTTCACTCAAAATTCACACGAGCTCTCTTCTTCCACAAGCTCTAGGAGTCCATTGGAGCCCCCATTCTTCAAGACCACTTGGGTTAGTAAATCCCCACTTATTTCCTTCATTTTTTCTTCATTAATTAGTGAATTCCTAAGCTTAAATCCTATGGATTAGGGTTGAAATTGGGGAAAATGGGTAGAGTTAGGGCTTTTCGATTTTCTTTGATTTAGACCTCATTTTGGGGTCGAATTTAAAAACAAATTGTATATTCGGGCTCGTGGGGGAATGAGTAATATGGAATTGGTTCGAACTTCATGTTTTGACCAAGCAGGCCCCGGGTCGATTTTTGGAATTTTTGGAAGAAAGGTTGGGAATCTATATTTAGGCATTGGGCTTGATTTATTTAGCTATTATTGATATTATAAAGTCGTTATTTAATAGATTTGATTGAGTTGGAGCCGAATTTGAGAGGAAAAGTTGTCGCTGTGGATTGATTCTACCCGTGGAAGTTGAGGTAAGTGTTTGGTCTAACTTTGGCTTGAGGGAATAGGAGTAGAGTCTTATTTGCTAATTGATATTTGTCGAGTATGGTGTATAGGCATGGTGACGAGTATCTATACACTGGTGTCTAGCATGTCCATGTGTCCTTATATTGAGATTATCCTTAATTGTTGTGACTCTTCCATGCTTATTTGATGATTTCTATATATTGTAAAGAGCATGGGACAGAGATTATGATTACTAAACTCCATGGAGCAATGGCTCGAGTTGTGTTACGGATTGAGAAGGTATATGATATGAAATGACTCTTGGAGCGATGGCTCGAATGTTAAAGTGAATTATAAGTGAGAGGTGTAAGAAAGAGAAAGAGTTGATGGTTACTCCCTTGCCGGGACGTGTTATTGGTTTTGTTGATTTTTCTCCCTTGTCGGGATTTAGTTGTGTTGTTATATTCCCTTGCCGGGATTGCTCTAATTAGTTGTTACCCCCCTCCTCTTACCCCTTACTTGTGATTGTTGACTGGGTGAGGTCTGTTATTTATAAATGGATCGAGTTGCACGCCGCAACAGTGATAATCGTGGATCGGGTTGCACGCCACAACAACACTATATAATTATGGATCGGGTTGCACGCCGCAACAACACTGTATATTATGGATCGTGTTGTACGCCGCAACAACACTGTATATTATAGATAGGGTTGCACGCCTCAATAACACTATATAATTATGGATCAGATTGCACGCCGCAACAACACTGTATATTATGGATCAGGTTGCACGCCGCAACAGTATTGTTATGAGATCAGATCGGGTTACGCTCCGCAACAAATTATAGCTTAAGTGTGTTTATTCCGGATTTAAGTCTCTGTTGGTTGTTCTATCCTTAAGTTTAGACTTCTTGTTTAACTGTTGCCTCCCCACAACATGTTTTTCCCCTCCTTTTATAAACTGCTTATTTCCTGTTTATTTTCCGCAATATATTTCATAACTGCACAGGTTTATCTGGTAGTCTAGTCTAGCCACGTCACTACTTCGCCGGGGTTAGGCTAGGCACTTACCAGCACATGGAGTCGATTGTGTTGATGCTACACTCTGTGCATCTTTTCCACAAATCACAGCGTCGGAGTAGCAGCTTTTGGACAGCAGTAGTGGATTGAGAGCTGACTTCATTCTAGAGATTTCGAGGTAGCCTTGCTGACGTCCGTATGGCCCAGAGTCTCTTCTATCTTTGTTATTAGCTTGTTATCCTAGTACCGGAACAAACACTATTGTGATTTATTCAGACATTGTGTTTAGCATTCTATAGATGTTCGTGAGTTAGTGACTCCAGTCTTGGGTAGAGGTTGTAATTGAATTTTCGCACTTGTTTTCAGTTTATTTATATTTAAAACTTCTGATTTTATTTTAAATGTCTCATTGCCTTAATATTGTCGATGTTTTCCTAAAAGGTTAATAATTAATTGGCTTGTCTAGATCCTAATAGTAGGCACCATCACGACTCCCGATAGTGGGAAATCCGGGTCGTGACAAGCTGGTATCAGAGCACTAGGTTACATAGGTCTCATAACTCACGAACAAACTCGGTAGAGTCTGAGGGATCGGTACGGAGATGTCTGTATTTATCCCCAGAGGCTACAAAGTTAGGAAAGTTTCACATTCGTTCTTTCTTGTCGTGTGATTCTGTTTCTCAGTAATTGATTGTCTTTCTACTCTATTCTTTCACAGATGGCGAGAACACGTGCTTCCTCTTCTACCGCGCAGTAGCTCGAGCCCCTAGCAGCAGCTCCTACGAGGGGCAGAGGGTGATGCCGAGGCCGTGCCAGAGGCCTAGGTAGGGGCAGAGCTCAGCCTCGGGCAGCAGTCCCAGAGGTGGAGCCTCATATTGATTATGATGAGGAGGTTCCAGCCCCAGCAGCTCCGGTGGGCCCAGCTCAGGTCCCAGCGGGGTTCATAGCCACCCCAGTTCTTCAGGACGCTTTGGTCAGATTGGTAGGCTTTGTGAAGAGCGTCTCTATAGCGGGTTTGCTTCCAGTAGCACCAGCCACTTCTCAGACTGGAGGAGGAGTTCAGACTCTCGCTACGCGTACTCCGGAGCAGGTAGCTCCCTAGGCTTAGGTTCCAGTTGTTCAGCCAGTTGTGACAGTTCAGCCGGGTATTGTGACCCAGGCCGACGATGGAGCGGCTATGTCCGCAGATGCTTTATGGAGGCTTGATAGGTTTTCCAAGCTCTTCACCACCACATTCAGCGGTACTTCTTCAGAGGATCCACAGGATTTCTTATTTAGCTGTCATGACATCCTTCGGACTACGGGTATTGTGGAGACCAATGGGGTCGACTTCGCCACCTTTCGACTAGCAGGATCCGCCAAAACTTGGTAGAGAGACTATTGTTTATCCAGACCAGCAGGGTCGCCATCATTGACTTGGGACCAGTTTGCAGAGTTATTTTTGGAGAAGTTTCTCCCAGTTACTCAGCGAGAGGCTCTTCGCAGGCAGTTTGAGCGCCTCCAGTAGGGCTATATGACAGTTACTCAGTATGAGACCTGATTCATTGATCTAGCACGCCATGCTATTGTTATACTCCCCACCGAGAGAGAGAGGGTGCGGAGGTTTATTGATGGATTCATTCAGTCGATCCATCTCCAGATGGCTATGAGAGCCGGGAGTGAGATTTTTTTAGAAGGTGGCCAATGTGGCCCGTAGAGTTGAGATGGCTCTTGCACGGGGAGGTGGTCATGGGTCTGATAAGAGGCCCTGTCATGCAGGTAGATTTAGTGGTACCTCGTCTGGAGGTAGGGATTCTTATGGTAGAGGCCATCCTCTGAGGCCCTTTCAGTCAGCCCTACAGGTCTCATATGGTACTTCAGGTGGTCGTGACTCTCAGCCGCAGTATTTTGACCAGCAGCTTTTTAGTTCACCATCAGCACCTATCAGCGCACCACCACTCCATTATTCTCAGCAGCCGAGGGCTTGTTTCACGTGTGGCAACACGAGGCACATTGCCCGGTATTGCCCTCGAGCTTCTGACAGCTATCAGCATCAGAGTTTTCATGCTATGATTCAGGCACCGAAGGTTCCATAGCTTGCCCAGCCAGCTAGAGGCAGGGGTAGAGGTCATAGAGGTGTAGGTAGAGATCATAGAGGTAGAGTCCAGCCAACAGTCGACCATTCCAAAGATGTGGTTTAGGGAGGTGGGGCCCAGCCCTGGTGTTATGCTCTTCCAGCCAGGCCAGAGGCTAAGTCTTCAGATGCAGTTATTACAAGTACTATTATAGTTTGTGATAAGGATGCTTTCGTGCTATTTGACCCTGGGTCTACGTATTCGTATGTGTCATCCTATTTTGCACCATACCTGGTTATGCCTAGTGATGCTTTGGGTATTCCTGTTTATGTATCTATACCGGCGGGTGATTCTATAGTGGTCGACCGAGTTCATCATTCATGTGTGGTAGTGTTTGAGGGTCTTGAGACCTGTGTTGATTTATTTCTCTTAGACATGGTGGATTTCGACGTTATATTAGGGATAGATTGGTTGTCCCCGTATCATTCTATCTTGGATTGTCACGCCAATACCGTGACCTTGGCTTTGACAGATTTGCCACGTTTGGAGTTGAGAGGGACCCCAAGGCATACCACCCACAGAGTTATTTCATATGTGAAGGCTCGACGCATGGTCGAGAAGGGGTGTTTAGCTTATTTGGCGTATGTTTGCGATTCCAGCATAGAGGTCCCTTCCATCCATTATGTTCCTATTGTTCAGGAGTTCCCCGAGGTTTTCCCTTCAGACCTGCCGGGTATGCCGCCCGACATGGATATTGATTTCTGTATTGATCTGGCTCCGGGCACGCAACCCATTTCTATCCTGCCGTATCGCATGGCCCCACCAGAGTTAAAGGAGCTAAAGGACCAGTTGCAGGATTTGCTAGAGAAGGGTTTTATCAGACCTAGTGTTTCTCCTTAGGGTACGCCGATGTTATTTGTGAAGAAAAAGGATGGTTCGATGAGGATGTGCATTGATTACCGGCAATTGAACAAAGTGACGGTTAAGAACAAGTATCCACTGCCGAGGATCGATGATTTGTTCGACCAGCTTCAGGGTGCAAAGGTGTTTTCAAAGATAGATTTGAGATCTGGCTACCATCAGCTGAGGATTAGGGTGTCTGATGTCCCTAAGACAACATTCCACACTCGGTATGGGCATTATGAGTTCCTGGTCATGTTGTTTGGGTTGACCAATGCCCCGACAACATTTATGGAGTTGATGAATCGAGTGTTCATGCCTTATTTGGACTTGTTCGTGATAGTCTTTATTGATGATATTCTGGTGTACTCCCGCAGCAAGGAGGAGCACGATCAGCATCTTAGAGTGGTTCTTCAGACTCTAAAGGATTGTCAGTTATATGCTAATTTTTTGAACTGCGAGTTCTGGTTGAGTTCGGTTGCATTTTTGGGTCACGTTGTATCAGCAGAAGTATTCAGGTGGACCCGAAGAAGATTGAGGCAGTCAAGAACTGGCCTAGACCAATATCAGCTACCGAGATTCGGAGTTTCTTGGGGTTAGCAGGCTATTATCGTCGGTTCGTGGAGGGATTTTCATCTATTGCAGCCCCGATAACCAGATTGACCCAGAAGGGTGCCCAGTTCAGATGGTCAGATGAGTATGAGGTGAGCTTTCAGAAGCTCAAGACAGCTCTGACTACATCACTGGTATTGGTTTTGCCCACAGGTTCAGGGCCTTATACTGTCTATTGTGATGCTTCCCATATTGGACTTGGTATAGTATTAATGCAGGATGGCAGAGTCATTGCTTATGCTTTGAGGCAGTTGAAGATCCATGAGAAGAATTATCCGGTTCATGATCTAGAGTTGGCAGCCATTGTTCATGATTTGAAGATTTGGAGGCATTACCTGTATGGTGTGACGTGTGAGGTGTACACCGGTCACAAGAGTCTTCAGTACTTGTTCAAGAAAAAGGAGTTGAACTTGAGGCAGATGAGGTGGTTGGAGTTATTGAAAGATTATGATAGTACTATTTTGTATCACCCGGGGAGAGCCAATGTGGTGGTCGATGCATTTAGTAGGAAGTCCGCCAGCATGGGTAGTCTTGCTTATATTCTGGTAAGCCAGAGATCACTTGCTTTAGATATTCAAACCTTGGCCAATCGATTTGTGAGGTTAGATATTTCTGAGCCTAGCAGAGTGTTAGCTTTCACGGTCGCTCGTTCCTCATTATTGGAGCGTATCCGTGATCGGCAGTTTGATGATCCCCATTTGTGTGTCCTGAGAGACACGGTGCAACGTGGAGGTGCCACGAAGGTGACCTTATCTAGCGATGGTGTTTTGAGATTGCAGGAGCGAGTTTGTGTGCCCAATGTCGATGGGATTCGAGAGTTGATCTTAGAGGAGGCCCATAGTTCTCGGTATTCTATTCACCCGGGCGCCGCGAAGATGTATCAAGACTTGCGGCAGCACTATTGGTGGTGCAGGATGAAGAAAGATATTGTTGCATACATGGCTCGATGTTTGAGCTGTCAGTAGGTTAAGTATGAGCATCAGAGGCCTGGTGGTTTGTTTAAGAGGATTGAGCTTCCCTAGTGGAAGTGGGAGAGGATTACCATGGATTTTGCTACTGGACTTCCGATGACTCGGAAGAAGTTTGATGCAATTTGGGTCATTGTTGATAGGCTGACCAAGTCGGCGCATTTCATTCCTATGGCAGTCTCCTATTCATCCAAGAGGTTAGCTGAGATTTATATCCGGGAGATTGTTCGCCTTCATGGTGTGCCAATATCTATCATTTCGGATCAGGGTACACAGTTTACCTCGCGTTTTTGGGGTGCAGTTCAGCGAGGGTTGGGCACACGGGTTGAGTTGAGAACAACTTTTCATCCTCAAACGGACGGTCAGTCCGAGCGGACTATTCAGATTTTGGAGGATATGCTCCGGGCTTGTGCTATTGACTTTGGAGGTTCGTGGGACCAGTTTTTGCCTTTAGCAGAGTTCGCCTACAATAACAGCTACCAGTTCAGCATTCAGATGGCTCCATATGAGGCGTTGTATGGTAGGCGATGTCGGTCCCCAATTGGATGGTTTGAGCCAGGAGAGGCTTGGTTATTGGGATTTAGTTTAGGAGGCCTTAGATAAGGTCAAGATCATTTAGGACAGGCTTCGTTTGGCTCAGTCGCGGCAAAAGAGTTATGCAGATCGTAAGGTCTGGGATGTAGCTTTCATGGTTGGTGAGGGGGTCTTGCTCCGAGTGTCGACTATGAAGGGCGTGATGAGATTTGGGGAGAAGGGCAAGCTTAGCCCTAGGTTCATTGGTCCATTTGAGATTCTAGATCGTGTGGGAGAGGCGGCTTATAGACTTGCCTTGCTGCCTAGCTTGTCAGTCGTGCATCCAGTGCTTCACGTGTCCATGCTTCGGAGGTATCACGGCGATCCAACCCACGTGTTAGATTTCAGCACTATCCAGTTGGACAAGGATCTGTCTTATGAGGAGGTGCCGGTAGCTATTCTAGACCGGCAGGTTCGACAGTTAAGGTCGAAGAGTTTTCCTTCAGTGCGTGTCCAGTGGAGAGGTCAGCCTCCTGAGGCATCGACCTGGGAGTCCGAGTTTGATATGTGAAGCCGTTATCCTCATCTTTTTCCCGACTCAGGTACTTCTTTCTTTTGTCCGTTCGAGGACGAACAGTTGTTTTAGAGGTGGAGAATGTGATGACCCAAAGGGTCGTCACCTATTTTCTCTCTTTTCCGTGCTTTTGAGGCCTTAAAAACCTCATTTTTAGTTGCCTCGATTTACGTGCGCAGTCCGGGCACGTAACCAGAAAGCTTAAATATGAATTCTATGTGAAAAATGATGAATTTTGATATTAATATGATTAAAGTTGACTTTGGTCAACATTTTGGGTAAACGGACCCGGACCCATAATTGGATAGTCCCAGAGGGTCCGTAGAAAAATATGGGACTCGGGCGTATGCCCGGAATCGAAATCCGAGGTCCTGAGCCCGAGTAATGAATTTTTAAAAGAAATTATTTTTCTGAAATTTATATGGAAATTTGGAATGAAAATGGATTAGAAGACTGTGGTATCGGGCTCGTATTCTGGTTCCAACATCCGGTACAAGTCTTATATATAGTTTAAGCACTTTTGGTGAAATTTGGTTGAAATCGGACGTCATTTGACGTGTTTTGGACCTAAATATCTACAAGTGAAAGTTTAAGAAGATTGATGAAAAAGTATTGATTTTGAGGTTTGATTCCTCGTTTATAATCTTATTTTGGCGATTTGATCTCTCGGTTAAGCTTGTAGGATATTGTCGAGTTAGTGTGTGTGATTGGTTAGGATCCCCAAGGGCTCGGGAGTGTTTTCGAAGGTGTTCGGGATGGTTTTGGACTTAGGATGATAGCAGATTTTCTGCAATTTTTGCACAGGTATTCCCTTCTTCGCGTTCGCGGCCTTCATCTCGCGTTCGCGATGCTTCCCAGGTTCCCTTCTTCGTGTTCTCATCACAACCCTCGCAATCGCGCAAGCCAATTTCAGAACCCCAAAAATTCCTTCTTTGCATTCGCATTCCACGGTTCGTGAACGTGTAACTTCACCAGTTTCCACATCGCATTCGCGTTCTTCACGCGTTCGCGTATAACAATTCCTAGACCCCTCAGCTTTCCCCTTCGCGTTCGTGTTCCCCAAATCGCGAACGCGATGCCCTGTCCAGTTGCCCATCGCGAACGCGACCTCTCTCTCGCGAACGCGTAGGGAAAATTCGCCTAGTTATATTTTTAATTTTCCAGAATTAAAACATACGGGTTTCACTCAAAATTCACACGAGCTCTCTTCTTCCCCAAGCTCTAAGAGTCCATTGGAGCCCCCATTCTTCAATACCACTTGGGTTAGTAAATCCCCACTTATTTCCTTCATTTTTTCTTCATTTATTAGTGAATTCCTAAGCTTAAATCCCATGGATTAGGGTTGAAATTGGGGAAAATGGGTAGAGTTAGGGCTTTTCGATTTTCTTTGATTTAGACCTCGTTTTGGGGTCGAATTTGAAAACAAATTGTATATTCGGGCTCGTGGGAGAATGGGTAATATGGAATTGATTCGAACTTCGTATTTTGACCAAGCGGGCCCGGGGTCGATTTTTGGAATTTTTGGAAGAAAGGTTGGGAATCTATATTTAAGCATTGGGCTTGATTTATTTAGCTATTATTGATATTATAAAGTCATTATTTCATATATTTTATTGAGTTGGAGCCGAATTCAAGAGGGAAAGCGGTCGTTGTGGATTGATTCAAGCCGTGTAAGTTGAGGTAAGTGTTTGGTCTAACTTTGGATTGAGGGAATAGGAGTAGAGTCTTATTTGCTAATTACTATTTGTCGAGTACGGTGTATAGGCATGGTGACGAGTATCTACACATTGGTGTCTAGCATGACTGTGTGTCCTTATATTGAGATTATCCTGAATTGTTGTGACTCTTCCATGCTTATTTGATGATTTCTACATACTGTAAAGAGCATGGGACAGAGATTATGATTACTAAACTCCGTGGAGCAACAGCTCGAGTTGTGTTACGGATTGAGAAGGTATATGATATGAAATGACTCTTGGAACGATGGCTCGAATGTTAAAGTGAATTATAAGTGAGAAGTGTAAGAAAGAGAAAGAGTTGATGGTTACTCCCTTGCCGTGACGTGTTATTGGTTTTGTTGATTTTTCTCCCTTGCCGAGATTGCTGTCATTAGTTGCTACCCCCCTTACCCCTTACTTGTGATTGTTGACTGGGTGAGGTTTGTTATTTATATATGGATCGGGTTGCACGCCGCAACAGTGATAATCATGGATCGGGTTGCATACCACAACAACACTATATAATTATGGATCGGGTTGCACGCCGCAACAACACTGTATATTATGGATCGGGTTGCACGCCGCAGCAATGATAATTGAGGATCGGGTTTCATGCCGCAACAGTATTGTTATGTGATCGGATCGGGTTGCGCGCCGCAACAAATTATAGCTTAAGTGTGTTTATTCTGGATTTAAGTCTCTATTGGTTGTTCTATCCTTAAGTTTAGACTTCTTGTTTAACTGTTGCCTCCCCACAGCATGTTTTTCCCCTCCTTTTATAAACTGCTTATTTCCTGTTGATTTTTCGCAATATATTTCATAACTGCACAGATTTATCTGGTAGTCTGGTCTAGCCTCGTCACTACTTCGCCGGGGTTAGGCTAGGCACTTACCAGCACATGGGGTCAGTTGTGCTGATGCTACACTCTGTGCATCTTTTACACATATCACAGCGCCGGAGTAGCAGCTTTTGGACAGCAGTAGTGGATTGGGAGCTGACTTCATTCCAGAGATTTCGAGGTAGTCTTGCTGACGTCCGCATGGCCCGGAGTCTCTTCTATCTTTGTTATTCGTTTGTTATCCTAGTACCGGAACAAACAGTATTGTGTTTTATTCAGACCTTGTGTTTAGCATTCTGTAGATGTTCGTGAGCTAGTGACTCCAGTCTTGGGTAGAGGTTGTAATTGAATTTCCACACTTGTTTTCAGTTTATTTATAATTAAAACTTCCGCTTTTATATTAAATGTCTCATTGCCTTAATATTGTCGATGTTTGCCTAAAATGTTAATAATTAATTGGCTTGCCTAGCTCCTAATAGTAGGCGCCATCACGACTCTCGACGGTGAGAAATCCGGGTCATGACACAACTCCTGCCCTCGAAAAGCTCTGGTTCCAGACCCTTTAAGACCAGCAACAACGGTCGCCCCAGCACAAACTGCACCATATCCGGTCACGGGATCTGGGACCATATTAACACCCTCCTTGAGGGTCTTCATCGCACGAGAACGACCTGAATCGGCCGTCCCCAATACATCGGCTTCCGGTCGAGGCACTTGTGATATTCCCATGCCCGACCTCATTCTCTGTGCCAAATGGCACGCGCTCTCATCATCATCTTTATCAGTGCCGAGGCTTGCTCCGGAAGCTGACACCGAGGCCCTAGTGGCGACTTGAGGCCCGCGTGACTTAGGTTTCTTCGCCAAGGGAGGATCAACAGACACCTTACCCTTATTTCTTTTGCCCTTAGCGGGCTCCGAAGCCTCCATCTCGCCACCAAGAGGCGGTCTCATCCGCATACCATCGCCAAGGCCTGCACGAGCGCAATGGCCATAACTTATCAGCACAGAGGAAACATGGAGAAACATGAGGCTAAGACATAGGTGGCAAGGAAAACTTTACCATGATTCTTGGCCACCCACAGCGTCTTAGCCAGGTCGGGCCAAGACCGAACGAGATATGGGAACGAGGTATCCAGCGCTTGATCCATCTCGGCAGATCCTGAACCGCTTCGAGATACCAAGCGGTAGCTTCAGGAACCAAAAAGAGATCATTTTTTTTTTAAGAGAGGAAAGAAAATCACAAAACATGTCCGAGGGAAAAAATACTTATGCTGTGTGTTCCACTTCTCCGGGAATGGCATCCTCCCAGCCGGAATGATGTTCGAGGTCCTAACTCGGAGGAACCTACTCATCCATCCTCGATCCTTGTCCTCGTCGGTGCTCGAGGAAAATGATTTTTTGGGCCAGTGGTGAAGCTTAATCAAACCTCGATAAAATCGAGGGTTGTACAACCTAATCAAATGGTCAAGGGTAAAGGTCCTTCCCTCGACCCCATCAGAGAAATGGTAAAGCATCAAGACTATCCTCCAGAAAGATGGATAGATTTGTCCAAGCGTCACTTGGTATTTGTCACAAAAGTCGAGAATAATTGGATATATCTCCGGGGAAGGGAATTTAGACGAATCGACCGGACCAAAGGTGAACGGGTAAGTATATACATGAAGGAAACCAGCTTTGTAATGCGTTGTGCTCTCATTAGGGCGGGGAATCACAACCTTTGTCGCCTCCCCCATCAGCAGTCTTCCTTCACCTTCCCTATGTCGGTCACAACACTAATGTACCAGGATACGTGTTCGCATCGGCCCTGTGTAGATGAGGGTTTGTCGACAGTAATATCCTTCATCATATCGAGCTTGGTAGGAGTACGTTATTCCACGGTGGGTATCACTTTGGGTTTCCCTTTGGATGTTCGGGATGAAGAGGCAGCCCCATCTTTCCGAGGAACCGTCTTAGAGGTTCTAGCCATGATAGTGGTAAAATTTCTCTAAGAAGGTAAGAAGAAAGGGTGCAAAAGGGCATAGGCATGGCCTTGCGAATTTGAAGATGTTGAGAAAGTAAGAATTATCAAACGATTGGTGCATTTATAGGAGTCGTGTGAGTAGCGTAAGGGATGAACCAATAGCGGATTCGTGGGTTTCTAGATAATCGCATTTGACAGCGACCATTGCATGGTTTTTTTTAGCATGGCATTTAATGCTCTGATAGGTTGACATCATGGCAATGATGCCCTTAGAATAGAAGCTCAAAATCATTTCCTATCGCTTTGTTCTAGGAAATGCGGGGACTATCTATATACGGTAAAATCGGAGGACCCAATTTCTCGTCATTAGGGCACTCGAAAGATCACCTCGAAGGCTCGAGGTTACGGCCGAGTCCACTCCCTCGAGGGTCGTCGACGGTTGTACTCAGAGCAGTAATGATCATGGTAATGGTAGAAATGGGGAGTTCCCAAGGCACACGGCTAGGATTGACAAAGTCTAGTGGAATACTCTAAACCCGAATCAGGGCGTCACCTAGAGGTCCCATCTCCATATCTTTGTAATTAATGTATTTTATACTACGTTTGGATTCCCCTCATATATAAAGGAGATCCTTGTCATTTTGTAAACATATGTTGCTCCATACTAAATACGCAAGAACATTCTCTCCGCTCTCTAACACATTCTCTTGATATTATTGCTTCCATTTATTATCTTCATTATTGTTCATCATTAATTGCTTATCATTAGTCATAAAAAGCCTTCGTTGGTTTTATTATAACTATTAGTCATTCCTCGACTGTCTTCGATAGCTCCCAGCTGAGCATCAGAATCGACCTCGAGGCCCCCGAATCGACAAGCTCGAGGCCCCGATTGTTAGCCTATCGGTTTGGTTATTACCTTATTCCTAACTCTTATCTCGTTTCTAAGTCTCTCACATAGCATCAACTGCTTAACAACCGACATAAAAATAGATCACGTATTTTTAGAGTTCCATAATCAAATTTAATTGTTATTACTATTTTCACGGTAAACAACTGGCACACACTATATCTTATTTTAGGGCCGATTTCTCATATTGGAGCGCTCCGATAAATATAATTTAAGTTGGGTATATTCAAATTGTTCATAAATCTGTTCCATTGGTCAATTTAACACATAGCTGATAGCCGAGCTCCTAAAGTCCTAATAATAGATAATTCAGGACTAATTAGAAGAGAAGCTAAGTCAACCTGTTTATGAAAGTCTTTAAATTTATATAACCACGTTTTCATTGACCATTCACAAGTCATAAATTTATAGGCGTTTTGATATAAACTGTTGAATTCTTTTAATATAAGAAAAAGTCTAGTAAAATTCAAAAATTACTTTAAATCACATATTCAATTTCCGTGTGCAATATTCTCTAAGTATTTTTGAATATTTTTATATTAAGTTTATGATTGCGCCACGTGATAATTGAGAAAGAACAAGAAAAAGTACTAAAAACTTAAATAAGTAAAGCTCATAAAGTTATCTTATATATATATATATATATATATATATAAAATAGTAAACTCTCTATTTTTTGCGTTTGTGCCTTATGTTTGCGTAGGGGTAAGGTCTGCGTACACATTACCCTCCCCAGATCCCACTATGTGGGATTTTAATGGGTTGTTGTTGTTGTTGTTGTGCCTTGTGTTTATTATTCATGTTATGCCATTTTTGAATAGTCTCCATTTTAGGGTCGTTCATTCAGATTGGATATTCGAAATTCGAATCAATCCATTCAATTTCATATTTTGAATTTCAGATTGGATCGGATTTTGTATTGTGTTTATTAAAATTTCATATTTCAGATCGGATTCGAATTGATAAATTTTAATCCGATCCGATCCAAAATTTGAAATTATTAGGACATGTATAAATATTACACTTTAATTTCGGATAATCAGTACTTCCTTTACATCTTCCTCCAAGTTATTACCTTTATAATTGCTAGATTTAGCCATATTGACATCACAGTACTCTCATAATTGCATAAACATGAATTTTTCTTAATGTATTGCCTCTTTTACAAAGAAAATATACATATTAGTTTACAACTTTGAGGCATAATAATATGATCCGAAATCCGATTAGATCTAAACTTTAAAATCCGATCCGATCCGATCCGATATAATTCGGATCAGATTCTGATTGCATTTTCTAAAATCTGAAATTCGAATCCGAAATATGCTAAATCTGATCCGATCCGATCCGATCCATGCACAACCCTACTCCATTTCATGCTCACTTGGAGCTTCTTCTGTGGTTCTTAATTTTGGAATTCTTACAATCATTCTTTGAAATTATAATCATCGGCAAATTTTCTGTCAAAAATCCAAGATAAATTCAAACTTTAAATTCTATATGTTGGGATTCAAATTCTATCATAATTCATTTGAATTTGATTCACTAAATCCATCGAGATATTAAATTAATTACTTATTCTCATAATATAGTTGCATCCTTTAATGCTCGATCCTCCATTTTTCTTCCTTTTTGGACTTCTCAATTTGTGTTAATCTTCTCATTTGGACTCATATACCAACGTAAAATGACTTTTGTCCCCCTTAACAATATATTATGTATATTATCCTTTGACCACACACAAAAAAAATATATATACAAAATGACAAAGTTGGTGATGGTGCTTCAAAGGTTTATTTAATTATTTTTAGTAGGTTGTAGTAGGTTAGCATTGTATGAATATTTCCCTTCACATAGTTGTAGTAGGTTAGCATTGTATGCATATTCCCTTCACAAAAATGCCCTTATTATTTGAGAGTCACCATGCTAAGCTTAAGGGCTTTTTGGACCTTTTTGGATCCCCCTGTTCCCACGCTACTAATTGCTTCTG
>MU709694.1:32157-43364 GCA_026770625.1 Nicotiana glauca
TTATCGACTTGGAGAAGGCGTACGACAAGGTTCCAAGAGAGGTGCTATGGAGGTGCCTGGAGGCGAAGAGTGTGCCGGAAGCCTATATCAGAGTGATCAAGGACATGTACGATGGAGCTAAGACGAGGGTTAGGATGATGGGTGGCGACTCAGGCCACTTTCCCGGTGGTTATAGGGCTTCGCCAAGGATCTGCGCTCAGCCCTCTCCTATTTGCGTTGGTGATGGATGCTCTAACTCGTCATATCCAAGGGGATGTGCCATGATGTATGCTATTCGCTGACGACATAGTCTTAATAGATGAGACGAGGGTCTGTGTTAATGAGAGGTTGGAAGTTTGGAGACAGACTCTCGAGTCTAAGGGTTTCAAACTAAGCAGGTGTAAGACAGAATATCTGGAGTGCAAGTTTAGCGCCGAGCCGAGCGAAGAAGAAGTTGGTAGGGACGTGAAGCTTGGTTCCCAGCTCATCGCCAAGAAGGACAGTTTCAGATATCTTGGGTCGGTGATTCAAGGGGACGGAGAGATCGACGGGGATGTCACTCACCGTATAGGGGCCGGGTGGTCGAAATGGAGGCTTGCGTCGGGAGTCTTGTGTGACAAGAAAGTGCCACAGAAACTCAAGGAGAAGTTTTACAGAGCTGTGGTTAGACCAGCCATGTTGTACGGGGCGAAGTGCTGGCCGGTGAAGAACTCTCATGTTCAGAGAATGAAGGTCGCGGAGATGAGGATGCTCAGGTGGATGTGCGGGCTCACTAGGTTGGATAGGGTCTGGAATGAAGTTATTCGGGAAAAGGTGGGGGTGGCCCCAATGGATGAGAAGTTGTGAGAAGCGAGACTCAGGTAGTTCGGGCATGTGCGGAGGAGAAGCCCCGATGCCCCGGTGAGGAGTTGCGAGCGGCTGTCGGTGGTTGGCGCGAGTCTAGGCAGAGGGAGGCCCAAGAGGTATTGGGGAGAGGTGGTTAGGCAGGACATTGCTATAATGCGGATTGCCGAGGACATGACCCTTGATAGGAAAGTCTGGAGGTCTAGTATCAGGGTTGTAGGATAGGGGCTTCTAGTATTTCACACTCTTCTTCCCCGGGGTAGGGCTGGGGTTGGGGGGAGTTTCCCATATAGGCTTGGTGTATTGTATTGCATGCCATTCTACTTATGACTTATGGTTTCGAAAGTATTTCTGTGATTTCTGCTGGAGTTACTAATGCCATTTGTTCTTGTTGTTTTGTTTATCTTGTCCTTCTATATGCCAGGTTATTTATGGTCTATATTTACACAACTATTTATGTGATTTATGCTGGAGTCACTAATGCTTTGTTGTTTTTGTTTTTGTTTTTGTTTTTTCTTTTCTTGTTCTTGCGCCGAGGGTCGATTGGAAACAGCCTCTCTGCCCTATCGGGTAGGGGTAAGGCCTGCGTTCATATTACCCTCCCCAGACCCCACCTTGTGGGACTATACTGGGTAGTTGTTGTTGTTGTAGGTCATCACGACCTAACTTCCTTACTGGAAAAAAAACCCAACTGGCTCTATATCAGACTACCTTCTAATATCTTCTATATGATTTCTATCTGACTACCTACTCAGTAATTACATTTTGCTAGTAAGACACAAGTATATCCCTCAACTCTAATGTTGCAGATGCATACTACTCTCATTGCAAGAACATCCCATGCTGTTGCTTTTTTCTCAAATATTCTTGCATTTCTTTCAATCCACAATGTGTATGTGTATTCTGCAATTACCATTATGAGGATTCTGGCCATTTGAGATCTCCCTTTTGTCTTCTGTATTATCCAATTCTGCCATTCTAGCCACGAAGATATGATTGGTTGAACTGGTTACCATTTTATGAGCCTGCACCACATGTTTCTACCATATGAGCATTTTGCAAAGATATGCTCCCTTATTTCCAGTGCTTGATTGCAAAAACAACATGCTTCATCCATCGGCATTTTCCATTTCTTCAACCTTGTCAGCATTAAGTAGCCTTCCATGCATTAGCAACCACATTGTGAAGATTGCTTTTGGTCGAGCTTGATTCTGGTACATTAGGCCTTTCCACGTAATCTTTGGCAGCTCACCAAACAACTTCGAGTAGATTTGCTTAATCAGTGTCTTTTGATTAACTTGATTGCTGCTGATATTTTCCATATTACCTCTTGCTCCAAATATTTTCCTTATCATCCAAGAAGCATGTTTTGGTGCTTCCATATTGGCAAAGGATTGGTCCTTAATATAATAATTATGGATCCATTTGATCCACAGTTTGTCCTTCTTGTTTGCCAACTCCCAGCTTGCTTTCTGCCTTGTTCCATATTGCTAAATTGATCAAGTTGAGCCCGATGTAGCTCTAGGTGCACACACTTTTTCCCATGACACCAAAGTTTTTTTAGTAATTACATTCTCCCCTGACCACACATAGCTTCTGCAACAAGCCTCTATTGTTTTAACAACTTTAGCTGGGATGATGCATATCTAAGCCCAATAAGCTTGAATACCAAAATTTACATGTTGTACCAACTGAATTCTGCACTGCATAAGATAGTTTCTTTGCTGTCCAAGATGATATTCTAGCCACTATTTTTTCAATAAATTGCATAACTGAAAGCTTCTTTGTGTCAAGTGGTATGCCTAGGTATTTGAAAGGCAATGAACCTTGGCTATAACCAAGCTTGTGTTGTATCTCTGTTTGTACCTCCAAGCTAACTCCTCCATAGTAAATAGAGCTTTTAGCTATGTTAGAAACCAAAGAAGTTCTATATTTCATGTCTTAGAAGAGAAGATTACAAGGCCTATTTATAATACTAATTCACCTAATCTATTAGTTGCCATACACCTAATTACACCTACTATACAACTCATATACATGTGCTAGCTATGATGTAGTACATGTGTATACATGTGCTAGACAACTTATATCTCAACACTCCCCCTCAAGTTGGAGCATATATATTGATCATGCCCAACTTGTTACAAATATATTCAACTCGAGCTCCATTCAAAGCTTTTGTGAAAATGTCTCCCAATTGATCTCCAGTTCTAACATGACCTGTAGAGATGAGCTTTTGTTGAATCTTTTCACGAACAAAGTGACAATCTATTTCAATGTGCTTAGTCCTTTCGTGAAATACAGGATTAGAGGAGATATGAAGAGCAGCTTGATTATCACACCACAACTTTGCTGGCAATGTAGTTTGGAAGCCAACTTCACTTAATAGTTGATGTACCCATACAACCTCACACACAGATTGTGCCATAGCTCTGTATTCTGCTTCCGCACTAGATCGAGATACGACATTTTGTTTCTTACTCTTCCACGAAATCAAGTTTCCACCAACAAAAACGCAATATCCTGTCGTGGATCTCCTATCGGCTTTTGACCCTGCCCAATCTGCATCTGTGAAACACTCAATATTAGTGTGTTCATTATTCTTATATACTAGACCCCGTCCTGGAGATCCCTTTAGATAACAAAGAATCTGCTCCAGAGCCGCCCAATGCTTGACTGTTGGGGAAGACATAAACTGACTCACAATGCTGACAGAGTATGCGATATCGGGACGAGTTACTGTAAGATAGTTCAGTTTCCCAACCAATCTCCTATATTTCTCTGGATCTTCGAATAACTCACCGTCTTCTTTCACGAGTTGTGTGTTAGGAACCATTGGCATGCTGCATGGTTTAGATCCCAACTTTCCAGTTTCAGCTAACAAGTCAAGAGTATATTTCCTTTGGGACAAGAAGATGCCTTTCTTGCTCCGTGTAACTTCAACTCCCAAAAAATACTTTAGTTGCCCTAAATCTTTCGTCTGAAATTGAGTGTGAAGGAAAGACTTTAGAGTTGAAATTCCTGCAATATCACTTCCAGTAATAACGATGTCATCAACATATACTACCAATAAAAGAATACCATCATCAGACTTTTTATAGAACACCGTATGATCGCAATTGCTTTTCTTCATCCCATATTCTAGAACAGCCTCACTAAATCTGCCAAACCAAGCACGAGGACTCTGTTTCAGCCCATAAAGAGATTTTCGAAGACGACATACCTTTCCACACTCCCCCTGAGCAACAAACCCAGGTGGTTGCTCCATATATACTTCTTCCTGAAGATCTCCATGTAGAAAAGCATTCTTTATATCAAGCTGATGCAGAGGCCAATCATAAGTAGCTGCCATGGAAATGAATAATCGAACAGAAGCTAACTTGGCGACCGGGGAAAAAGTATCCAAATAATCGACTCCATAGGTCTGTGCATACCCTTTTGCAACAAGGCGTGCCTTAAGGCGAGCTACTGTCCCATCGGAGTTGAACTTAACAGCAAATACCCACTTGCACCCAATAGCCTTTTTGTTAGTGGGCAGATCGGCCAACTCCCAAGTACCATTCTCATCTAAAGCCATCATCTCTTCTATCATTGCATCATGCCAACCTGGGTGGGACAATGCTTCACGAACAGTTTTAGGTATCCTAGCAGAATCTAATGATGCAATAAACGAGCTAGAAGAAGTAGACAAATGGTCATAAGACACAAAAGAAGAAATAGGATAAGTACATTGGCGTGTACCTTTGCGAATGGCAATAGGAAGATCCAAACTAGGATCTGAAACACAGGAGGTTGGATCTACCGACGAACCAGAAGTAGGTAAAGGATCGGGTTCTGAGGTTTGTTGTCGCCTGGTATACACACGAAGAACAGGTGGCTGCTCGGATGGTGGATCTAGGGAAATGGGTGACTGAGGAAGAGGTGTTGGAGAACTAACTGGATGTGTGACAGTGTAGACCAAAGTATCATCTTCTTCCTCAGGACTGTTATAAACATATGAAGAAAAGAACGGATAATTTTCATGGAATGTGACATCGGCAGACACTAAGTACCTTTTGAGATCTGGAGAATAACATCGATAACCTTTCTGAAGACGTGAGTACCCTAAGAACACACACTTAAGGGCCTTTGGATCTAATTTAGTTACCTGTGGACGAACATCACGAACAAAACAAGTACAACCAAATATTTTGGGTTCAATAGGAAATAATGGCTTAGAGGAAAAAAGAATGTTATAAGGAATATTACCATGAAGTACAGAAGACGACATACGATTTATTAAAAAACAAGCTGTAGAGACGGCATCAGCCCAAAAACATTTTGGCACTTTCATTTGAAAGAGGAGTGCTCGGCCTACTTCAAGAAGATGTCTATTTTTTCGTTCCGCAACCCCATTTTGAGAAGGGGTGTCAACACAAGAAGATTGATGTAGAATGCCATTTGTAGCCATATAATCTTTAAACAAATCCGAAAAATATTCTTTTGCATTGTCACTCCTTACATTACGAACGGAAACATTAAAATGAGTTTTTATTTCAGCACAAAAAGCACAAAAAATTGAAAACAACTCCGAACGATTTTTCATTAAATATAACCAAGTAACACGAGAATGATCATCCACAAAGGTAACAAAATATCTAAAACCAGTTTTAGAGATAATAGGACATGGACCCCAGACATCGGTGTGAACTAACTCAAAAGGTAAGTCGACCCGTTTATTGACTCTAGAAACTTTAGGAAGGCGATGGTGTTTAGCAAACTGACATGACTCACAATCTAAAGAGGAAATACTCTGAAACTGAGGATACAACTTCTTCAAACTAGACAATGATGGATGACCCAATCGACAATGTACGTCAAAGGGAGACAACACAGTTGAACAAGAAATGGATTTCGGCACCTGTGATTCAAGAACATAGAGACCCCCAGACTCAGAACCTTTACCAATAATCTGCTTCGTCGTAAGATCCTGAAAAAGACAATAATTGGGAAAAAATGAGACACAACAATTTAGAGTACGAGTAAGTTTACTGACAGATATTAGATTGAAAGAAAAATCAGGCAAATTTAAGACGGAACTAAGGGAAAGAGAAGATGTTGGGTTAACAGTGCCAGACCCTAAAACATATGAGGTAGACCCATCGGCTAAAGTAACTGTGGAACATTGGGTATGTGACTGAAAAGTGGAAAAGAGTTTAGAGTTACCTGTCATATGATCTGTGGCACCAGAATCAATGACCCATTTGGATGACGAAGAGAGGAGACACTTAGTGGTTTTACCTGACTCGGGGATAGTATTGATAGGAGGAGATGATGACTGAGATGGTGAAATAGTCTCGGAAGTGGCGATGTTGGCATACTGTGATCTTTTGTTCTTATTCTGAAGCTTCAAACAATAACGTACGGTATGACCGAGCTCATGACAATAAAAACATTCAACTTCCCCTTGCTTTAGGTCTCGACTATCGCTACTCCGATTGCGATTACTATGACTCCTATTCTTTTGGACGCGGCTAAGCAGAGCACCACTATCGATCGTGGCTGTCGGACCTGGATGAGACTTTTCAGTACGCAACACTCTTGTAAAGGCCTCTTTCAAGGAAGAGATAGCAGTCCCAGATAAAATCTGCGATTTGGCCCCTTCAAATTCGGGAGAAAGACCAGCAAGGAAACTCATGACCGCCAGTTGTTCACGCTGAGCCTGTTGTACCTTCACATCTGGACTAAACGGCAGTATAACATTAAGCTCATCATACACCTTCTTAAACTCTGAGAAGTAAGTGGTGAGAGAGCGATCTTGCATGGATGGATGATAAAATGCCTGGCACACATCATACATGCGAGACAAGTTTCCTTTGCCAGAGTATAAAAAATCTAAATAATCCATTAGATCCTTCACATAATCACAATGAGAAACTAGATCATTTACCTCACTGTGCATCGAATTCTTGATTTGGAGAAACAATTTTGCATCCTCCTTTAACCAGACTGATTTTGTCTCATCCTTGGGTGGATCATCAACCAAGTGGTTCTCTTTGTCGATGCTCCGCAAATAGAGACGGATCGTCTTACTCCAATCCATGTAATTAGAACCCATGAACTTATTCTCCGTAATTTTGGACATAACCGGAATGACATCAACGGTAGGTTTCGTTTCAGTCATCTTGCACCCGAATAATAGCAGAATCAAATAGTCAAGAACAGTGCAGTGAACAGTGAACAG
The DNA here is from genome assembly GCA_026770625.1 of Nicotiana glauca. Taxonomy (NCBI): domain Eukaryota; kingdom Viridiplantae; phylum Streptophyta; class Magnoliopsida; order Solanales; family Solanaceae; genus Nicotiana; species Nicotiana glauca. The sequence goes on from MU709694.1 coordinate 39,203, forward strand.
TGATATTTGAACAGTGAACAGTGAACAGTGATATTTGAACAGTGAACAGTGCAGTGCACAGTGCAGGAACAGTGATCTTGGAAAATGACAGTTGTCAGGAAAAAAAAATTCTGACAGTACCACTTTGGTCGGAACAGTGAGTAGAAAAATCTGTAAAGAAGCGGCCGGGGCAAAAAGTGGCCGGAAATAGTGAAATAGAATCAAAGCAGCGAAAGACTGTTTTGAACAAAAATAATTCGAACGGAAAAAAAAAATTCCCAGCAACAAACTGATGAAAAAAAAACTTCAATGCTCTGATACCATGTTAGAAACCAAAGAAGTTCTATATTTCATGTCTTAGAAGAGAAGATTACAAGGCCTATTTATAATACTAATTCACCTAATCTATTAGTTGCCATACACCTAATTACACCTACTATACAACTCATATACATGTGCTAGCTATGATGTAGTACATGTGTATACATGTGCTAGACAACTTGTATTACACCTACTAAACAACTCATATACATGTGCTAGCTATGATGTAGTACATGTGTATACATGTGCTAGACAACTTATATCTCAACAAGCTAGATTAGCTTTAAGCCCAGATGCTGCTGAAAAGATCAGGAGTCTGTCATGCTTCAATGCTACTGATGTAGCATCTCCTTTTGCAAAAAGCAAGAGATCATCCGCAAAACTCAAGTGAGTTATATCTAACCTTGAACACATCAGATGAAAGTGAAATGTTTTTTCCAGCTTCAAATTTTTCAAGTTTCTGCTTAGATACTCCATTGCTATAGCAAACAAAAAGGGGGACATTGGGTCCCCTTGTCTCAATCCTCTAGCTGCATCAAAAGGTCTAGTTGTCTCTCCATTAATGAGTACAGTGTAGTTTATTGTTGTAACACATTCCATAACCCACCTAATGAATTTAGTGGGGAAGCCCAGTTCTTCTAGCATTTGGTGTAAATATCTCCAATCCACTGTGTCATAGGCCTTTTGAACATCCACTTTGATGAGGCATCTTGGTGCAATGTTATTCTTTCAATAAGCTACTTGGAATGAATCCTGCCTGTGTATCTGATATAATAGAAGCAATTACTTTCTGAATTCTGTTGGCTAGAACCTTGGCAATGAGCTTATATAAAACAGTACAACAGGCTATTGGCCTATATTCTTTGATGCTTGAGGGGTTAGGAACTTTAGGGAGAATTGTAATAGCTGTACAATTGACTGCTCTGTATAACTTCCCTGTATGAAAGAATCCCTTTACTGCATGGTATGTTTTCGAGCTTATGATAGACCGACCTTTCTCGAAGAACAAAGCATTATATCCATCTACCCCTGGTGCTTTATCATCTCCAATAGCACACAATCCTTCATATATTTCAGTAACCTCAGCACATAAATTGATCTGCTGCATATGATTGAGCACTGGTCCATTCTTCATTACCTGTTTATGTACTGTAGGTAATTGACTTACAGCTGTTCCCATCAAGGATTTGTAAAAATTATGATCTCTGCTTGTATCTGTTGTTGATCAGTTATTTTGTCTCCAAAGCCATTAACTAACTCTGTGATGACTTTTCTTTGCCTTCTTTCCTTCATAATTGATGAAAAATACTTAGAATCTGCATCTCCTAACCTTATCCATTTTGCCCGTGCTTTTTGTTGGAGAATGCTTTCTTCTATTAACGACCATTTTTCCAACTTCTCTAAGGTTTGTTTTTCTTCAGTAGTCAGATCATCTGAATAACAAGTTGACATTTGAGCTTGAATCTCATGTAGTAAGCCTCTTGTTATTTCCGGTCTTTCTTTGATAGCCTTGAGTTCTGAGTTATTAAGCTGCTTCAGTAAATGCCTTAAAGCCTTCAATTTCTGCCAAACATTCTTCATAGGATCAGAATTATAATACTCTTTCCATGTCTCCTTTACCGGTGTCATGAATTTTGGATGGTTAGCCCATACATTAAAGAATCTAAACGGAATCTTGCCACATGGTTCTAATCTCCTTATTGTTATAACCATTGGAGCATGATCTGATATGAATAGTAGCCTGTAATCAACTTCCATGTGCCCATAAGTCTGCATCCATTCATCATTCCCTATGGCTCTATCAATCTTGCTATAGACTCTATCTACCCCTTGTTGTTTATTTGACCAATTGTAGAAATCCCCCTTCCAAGGTAACTCATTCAAATTTAACACCTGCATACACTCTGAGAAGTCTTGTATTTGTATTTCATTCTTTGTAATTGGCTTACCACAAATCCTGTCTTGTATTGTTAAGATTGAGTTGAAGTCTCCCCATATGATCCATGGTATATTGCTCTGTGGTGCTGAGTCCTTCAATTGTTGCTATAATGGTTTCCTTTTTTCATTGGTGTTGAATCCATAAACTACTGTCATGAAGCAGTTTATTAGATTTTGTCTGCCAGCAACTCTACAATGTATTATTTGAGCAGATTTTTCTAGGACTGTAATATCATAAGCTTGAGCGTCCCATAGTATCAAATCCTCCCATTTAGTGCATAATCATAGTTGTAACTTGCCTGCCAACCTGGTGCCACTAGTTGGGTTATCTGCACTGCCTTATCCTTCTTTACTCTAGTTTCCACTAAGCCCGTTAACTCTATGTTATTCTCTTTTATATAGGTACACAATTCCTTTTGTTTGTATCTCTTGTTGGTACCTCTTGTATTCCACACCATCCAGGACATCATATATGTTGAATTTGGCCACCTGTGATAGGTGGTTTTAAGTTGGCTATCACAGCTAGACTTGCTTGTTGTTGTGGTCCTTGCTTCATAGGAGACAATTGCATTAGCATAAGTCTAGCTGCAATACCACTACAATCTTCCCCTTTTCTAGTTGTCTTTGCGCACTTTCTTTTATTTGCTGCTGATCGTCTGTGCTTTCTACTAGCTTAGGAGCACACTCTACTTGCTTATTGTGTCCACCTGCTTTTGGCTTGCTTCAACAGTGGGAGCCAGTGCTGGTTCTTTGGCTATCCATATCTGCTTCATTGGTAGAGGTCTCCTCTTTTTGAGCTAAGGGTCTTGTTTAACTCCTTTTGGAATTTTTCCACAGTCATGTCCAGCTTTAAGCATTTACTCCCTCCGTTCCAATTTATGTGAACCTGTTTGACTGGGCACGGAGTTTAAGAAAAAAATGAAAGACTTTTGGAATTTGTAGTCCTAAACAAGTCCAAATGGGGTCCAGAGTATTTGTGTGGTTATAAAAGCAATTGTAAGTTTAAGCTAAATTGTTACCAAATTTAGAAAGGGTTCATTCTTTTTGGAACGGACCAAAAAGGAAATAGGTTCACATAAACTGGAACAGAGGGAGTATCACAAAACTCTGGCTTCCAATCATATTCAACATCTTGCTCAAATACCACCCCTGAGTCATCCATAATTGGTATCTTGCTTGGCAAAGGCTTGGTGACATTTACTTCAATGAGGATTCTAGCAAAGGAGATTCTTGTTTGTTTGGTAGTGCACTCGTCTGCAAACATTGGAATTCCAATGGTACTTGCTATTGTACTCAATGAGTTACCGCTCCAGCAATTCATGGGCAGCTTGGGAAACCTTACCCATAGAGGTATATCTGTCATGAATTCTGCTGCAAAGTCAAACTGTGGAGACCATTGCTTCATTATCAGTGGCCTATTGTTTACTGTATATGGCCCAACACACATAATTTCTTTCATATCATCCATACTATGAAACCTGACTATATAATATATAATAACCTTCATAATGGTAATATAGGGCTGGCATAGCTACAGTATCCCACATCTGATTTATATACCTTTTCATATAGTTATATCCAGGTTTTTCACCAAGAACATATACTATTAGGGCACACTTCCATTTCAAGTTTTCCTGCTCAATTTTTGCTTTCTCAAGCTTAGCCACTAGGTTCCCTTCTATGATTTCCAGAGTTATATAGCTCAGAGTCATACCATTAGCAGCAAATCTGTTACCTGTGAGTATTCCAGCCCAAGTAGACTCCTTGGGCACCACTATAGCTGGGTTTAGTTCCTTGTTCATCAATGAAACAATAGCAGCAGCTATTGCAGGAGGGGGGGTACTCGAATTACATTTTTCTGTTCCTTGTTCTTCAATGGAACAGTAACTTTACGAAAGAGGGGGGGGGGGGGGGGGCGCTTCCC
>MU709694.1:65992-76188 GCA_026770625.1 Nicotiana glauca
TTACCAGTTCAGTTTTTATTTTCTTCCGTAAATTTTGGTTTATCTTCCGCATTGTTAGGCTTACCTAGTCATAGGGACTAGGTGCCATCACGACATGTTCATGGAGGGTGAACTGGGGTCGTGACAATTTGGTATCAGAGCTCTAGGTTCATAGGAGTCACAGATCACAAGCCGGTTTATTAGAGTCTCGTGGATCGGTACGGAGACGTCTGTACTTATCTACAGCCACATCCCAAGCTGGGGGAGGAGTACAGATTCCCGCCGCCCACACTCCTGAGCAGCGATTGCATGTTGAGTAGGTCCCAAAGATTATTCATGCACCGTCTGCAGTGCCAGTTCTGCCCGAGGACAGGGCATGGGCTTCAGAGGACGAGCAACAAAGACTTGAGAGGTTCAAGAAATATGATCCTCTTGTATTCAGTGGGTTAGCATAAGAGGATGTCTTGGATTTCTGGAGGAGTGTTACCGTATTCTCCATACTATGGGCATATCAGGATCGAGCTGGGTTTCCTTCACTACTTTCCAGCTTCGAGGAGCCGCCTATCAGTGTTGGCGTGCTTATGAGTTAGACAGTCCGGATGAGGCAGCTTCCCTGACTTGGGCTCAGTTTTCAGATATGTTCACGAGGGAGTATGTTTCCCAGAGTCTTAGGGACGCCCGACGCGCAGAGTTTGAGCATTTGCGCCAGCGTACTATTACTGTCTAGGAGTATGCTGTCCATTACATCGACTTGGCTAGACATGCACCAGCTTTAGTTTCTATGGTTCGCGAGAAGGTTCGCTGGTTTATTGAAGGGCTTATTCGCAGCATCAGATCTAGCATGGCTCGTGAGTTAGAGATAGATATATCTTATCAGCAGGTGGTGAGCATTTCTAGGAGGATTGAGGGTATGCATGCTAGGGACAGAGAGGAGAGGGAGGCTAAGAGGTCTCGAGAGTTGTGCCATTATTTTGCTGCCCGTGCCCCAGCTGCAGGTCGTCATAGTAGGGGTCACATGGGTCGCTCCGTTTATTCATCTCTTTCAGTAGCCAGTGGTATTCCAGCTCCACCTAGGCCTCAGGAGCCTTATTATGCACCTCCAATATTTTGTGCGCCTCCCGCGCGGAATGCTTTTAGTGGTCAGTCCAGCAGACCTGGCCCAAGCCAGTCACATCCCCATGTCCTCCCAGAGCTTATTTTGAGTGTGGTGACACATACCATATGGTGAGGGATTTCCCCATACTTAGGAGGGGTGCACCTCCGTAGACTCTTCAGCAGTAGCAGGCCCCGCAGAGCTCTCAGGCTATGGTCCCTGCACTAGCTGCTAGTCTACCATTCCATCCAGCCAGAGGTGGAGGTCGGGGAGGTAGAGGTCACCCTCGAGGGGGAGGCCATGCCAGATATTATGCTCTTCCAGCCCGTACTAAGGCTGTCGTCTCTGATTCTATCATCACATGTACTATCTTGGTCTATCATAGAGATGCATCGATTCTATTTGATCCAGGCTCCACTTACTCTTATGTGTCTTCTTATTTTGCCCCATATTTGGGCGTACCTCGGGATCCTTTGAGTTCCCTAGTTTATGTTTCTACTCATATGGGAGATTCTTTTGTTGTGGACCACGTTTATCGGTCATGTTGGTTGTTCTTGGTAGTTTTGAGACTACAGCTGACTTATTATTGCCTAGCATGGTTGATTTTGATATTATCTTGGGATGAACTGGTTGTTGCCCCATTATGCTATTCTTGATTATCACGTCAAAACCCTGACACTGGCCATGCCAAGTGTACCGCGTATTGAGTGGAGGTTTGCCTTAGGTCACACTCCCAGTATGGTTGAGAAAGGTTGTGATGCGTACTTAGCTTATGTGAGAGATGCCAATATGGATGCCCCTTTTGTTGATTCAGTCCCAGTAGTACGGGATTTCCCTAATGTGTTTCCAGCTGATCTTCTGGGCATACCACCCGATAGAGACATTGATTTTGGCATTGATTTGTTGTCGGTCACTTAGCCCATTTCGATCACTCCGTACTGTATGGCTCCTCCTGAGTTGAAGGAGTTGAAAGAGCAAATGTAGAAATTACTTAATAAGGTTTTCTTTCAGCCCAGTGTATCGCCTTGGGGTGATCCTGTATTATTTGTGAATAAGAAGGATGGTTCTATGCGTATGTATACTGATTACCGCCGGTTGAATAAGGTGATAGTGAAGAACCGCTATAATTGATGACTTTTTTTGACCAGTTGCAGGGTGCTTGTGTGTTTTCTAAGATTGACTTGCATTCAGGCTATCATCAGTTGAAGATTCAGGAGCCATATATCCCGAAGATTGCCTTCAGGACTCGGTATGGTCATAACGAGTTCCTTGTTATGTCTTTTGGGCTCACTAATGCTCAGCAGCCTTCATGCATCTAATGCACAATGTTTTCTAGCCATATCTTGATTCGTTGGTGATCGTTTTTATTGATGACATTCTGGTATATTCTTAGAGTCGGGGAGATCATGAGCAGCACCTGAGGACAGTGCTCCAGACCTTGAGAGAGAAGAAGATGTATTCTAAGTTCTCAAAATGTGAGTTTTGGTTGGATTTTGTGGCGTTCTTGGGTCATGTGCATGCGAGAGGGTATTTAGGTGGATCCGAAGAAAGTGGAGGCCGTGCAGAGTTGGCCCAGACCATCCTCAGCTATAGAGATCCATAGTTTTCTTGGCTTGGCGGGTTATTACCGTTGATTTGTTCAAGGGTTTTCATCTACTGCAACACCTATGACTAGATTGACCCAGAAGGGCGCTCTATTCTAGTGGACGGAAGAGTGCGAGGAGAGCTTTCAGAAGCTCAAGACAGCTTTGACTACAACCCCATATTTGATATTGCCTACCGGTTCGAGGTCCTATACTATCTATTATGATGCCTCGAGAGTTGGCCTTGGAGAGGTACTGATGCAGGACAGTAGGGTGATTGCCTACGCGTCCAGACAGCTAAAGATACACGAGAAGAATTATCCTGTCCATGATCTTGAGTTAGCTTCCATAGTTCATGCCTTGAAGATCTGGCATCATTACTTGTACGGTGTGCGTTGTGAGATATATACTGATCACCTGAGTTTGCAGCACCTATTTAAGCAGAAGGACCTTAATTTGCATCAGAGGAGATGGCTAGAGCTGCTGAAGGATTATGACATCACTATCTTGTATCATTCGGGCAAGGCCAATGTGGCGGCCGATGCTTTGAGCCGCTGGACAGAGCTTTTGGGGATTTTGGCTTATTTACCAGCAGCAGAGAGGCCTATGGCGATAGATGTTCAGGCCTTAGCCAGCCAGTTTGTGATATTGGATCTTTCGGAGCCCAGTCGGGTTCTCACTTGTGTGGTCTCTCGGTCTTCCTTGTTTGATTGTATCCGGAAGCGTCAGTTTGATGACCCTCACTTGCTTGTCCTCAAGGACAAAGTGTTGCATGGCGATGCTCGAGATGTGACTCTTGGTGATGGCGAAGTATTGAGGATGCATGGTCGAGTTTGTGTACCCAATTTTGATGGGCTTCAGGAGTTGATTCTAGAGGAGGCCCATAGTTCGTGGTATTCCATTCATCCGAGTGTTGCGAAGATGTATCAGGATTTGAGGCAGCACTGCTGGTGGAGGCGGATGAAGAAGGATATAGTTAGGTTTGTAGCTCGGTGCCTTAATTGTCAGCAGGTGAAATGTGAGCACCAGAAACCGGGTGGATTGCTTCAGCAAATAGAGATTCCGGAGTAGAAGTGGGAGCGGATCACCATGGACTTCGTATCTGGGCTCCCACAGACTCTGAAGAAGTTCGATGCCATTTGGTTATTGTGGATCGGCTGACCAAGTCCACGCATTTTATCCCTGTGTGTACTACCTATTCCTCGGAGCGATTGGCAGAGATTTATATCCGGGAGATTATCCGTCTGCATGGTATTCCAGTTTCCATCATTTCAGACAAAGGTACTCAGTTCACATTGCAATTTTGGAGAGCCGTACAGAAGGAGTACTCGGGTGGAGTTGAGCACAACATTTCACCCTCAGACGGATGGAGAGTTCGAGCGCACTATTCAGATTCTTGAGGATATGCTCCGTGCGTGTGTGATTGAGTTTGGAGGTTCTTGGGATCAGTTCCTGCCATTGTCGGAGTTTTCCAACAACAACAATTATCAGTCCAGCATTCAGATGGCACCGTACGAGGCCTTATATGGTAGGCGATGTAGATCTCTGGTAGGTTGGTTCGAGCTAGGTGAGGCTAGATTATTGGGCACCAGACATGGTTTAGGATGCTTTGGAGAGAGTCAAGGTGATTCAGGATAGACTCCGTACATCCCAGTCCAGATAGAAGAGTTACACGGACCGGAACGTTCGTGATGTTTCCTATATGGTTGGAGAGCGGGTTCTGCTTCGGGTTTTGCCTATGAAGGGCATTATGAGATTTGGGAAGAAGGGGAATTTGGGTCCGAGGTTTATTGACCCTTTGAGATATTGACGCGTGTTGAGAAGGTTGCTTACGAGCTTGCCTTACCTCCCAGCTTGGCAGGATTTCATCCGGTATTTCATGTTTCGATACTCCGAAGGTATCACGGTGCCGCACGTGTTGGATTTCAACTCAGTCCAGTTGGAAAAGAATCTATCTTATGTTGAGGAGCCAGTGGCAATATTGGACAGGCAGGTCAGGAAGTTGAGGTCAAAGAATATTGTATTAGTGAAGGTTCAGTGGCGGGGTCAGCCGGTCAAGGAGGCTACCTGGGAGATCGAGCAAGATATGCGTAGCCAGTACCCTCATATTTTCACTACTTCAGGTATGTCTTTGTGCTCGTTCGAGGACGAACGGATGTTTAAGTGTGGGAGGATGTAACGACCCGGTCGGTCGTTTTTGGAATTTATGCACCGATCCCCTATTAACTGCTTTCCCCAAGTTTATTACTGCTATTTTAATTTGTCGGGATGTTTGATTTTAAGTTTCGGATAGTTTTGGGACACTTAGTCCCTAAATGAGAGCTTAAGTGTTGGAAAGTTGACCGTAGTCAGAACAGTGTAAAGACGGCCTTGGAATGGAAATCTGATGGTCCCGTCAGCTTCGTTGGGTGATTTCGGGTTTAGGGGCATAGTTAGATTGTGTTTTGGAGGTCAGTATCTAATTTAGGCTTGAAATGCCGAAAGGTCGAATTTTGAAGTTTCCGGTTCGATAGGGAGATTTTGGTCTGAGGGTCGGAATGGAATTCCGAGGGTTGCAATAGTTCCCTTATGTCATTTGGGACACGTGTGCAAAATTCAAGTCATTCGGACGAGATTTGATAGAGAAATTTGGAGTTTTTAGGCTCGAATCCATGGTTAATTTGAGGTTTCAATATTGTTTTAGGTGTTTTAAGGATTTGTACAAGTTTGGGAAATGGTATTAGACTTGTTGGTGCCTTTGGTTGAGGTCCCGAGGGCCTCAGGATGATTGGCGAGAAATTTAGAAGATGTTGCAGTTGATGAATTTTTGCTGCTTCTGGTATTTTCGCATCTGCGGTATGGGGACCGCAAAAGTGGCTAAGTGGCCGCAGAAGCACAATTTCGGAATTTCCTCAGGAACCACAGATGCGGTGAGTTGTTCACAGAAGCGTGGAGTTCCGCAGATGAAGAATCTGGCATTTAGATGAAAGTCGCAGATGCGACGTAGTTTCCGCAGAAGCGGGTCCGCATATGCGGTCCCAGGGCTGCAAATGTGGGAATTGCTGGGCAGAACACATAAATAGTTGCCTTTGCAAAATTGAGTCATTCTTTCACCATTTTCATCTGGGTTTGAAGCTTTTGAGAAAGATTTTTGAGGAAACAAAGGGGAATCATTGGAGGTTAACGTCCTTGAGTTCATAACTCGTTTTTATGTGATTAAAGACCTAATTAGTGATGAGAAATTTGGAAAAAATAGGTAATTAGGGCTTGAGTTTAAGAGGCCTTTAAATGAGGATTTGAGAGGTCATTTGGATTCCGATTTCAGTGTTTTTGTTATGTTTAGACTCGCGAGAGTACGAGGTTTATGAAAATATAAATTTCTTGTTGTTGTTGCGTATTTACTTTGGGACTACGGGATAGTATCCCGGGAGCTCCCATGCATGTTTACTTTGGGACTATGGAATTACATTCCGGGAGATCCCCCTGCACATTTACGAGTTAGACTACGGGATTGCACCCGAGAGATCTACTGGATATGATATTTATATTTGGGGACTACAGGATGGTATTCTGAGAGATCCCCAGTTGTTATCTTGGAGCTGAGCTGTATTCTTTTTCTGTATTTTACTTGTCTCTGTAATAGTTTGCTGTCCTTTATAGCCCAGGTTACTTATTTACACTAATTATTTCATACTATTAAACCTTATATCTTATTTAACCTCAGTAGGGTCCTGACCTTCCTCGTCACTACCCGACCGAGGTTAGGCTTGACACTTACTGAGTACCGATGTGGTGTACTCATGCCCTTGCTGCGCATGTTTTTCATGTGCAGATCCAGGTACCTCTGCTCAGGCTTACCATCCTTGAGACGAGGCGATTCTATGGGACTTCGAGGTATATCTGCTGTGTCCGCAGATCGAGGAGTCATTTTCTATTCCTTCATTTAGTATTTAGCCCTTTCGTACTTTATGTTCTTGTTAGACATTCCGGAGATTAGAGCTATGTAGTATTTTCTCAACTTGTGGATCTGTGAGTTTTTGGGTTTTGGGATAGTGTATCAGATTTTGAGAAGTTGTGTGTATATGCCGAGCGGCATTTAAATATTATTTCTTTCAGTTGTTTCGGCTTTGATTATTTATTCCGCATTTGTTAGGCTTACCTAGTCGTAGAGACTAGGTGCCGTCACGATAGTTCACGGAGGGCGAATTGGGGCCGTGACAATTTCTTAATTAATATATGATAATTATCTATAATTATTTAGAAGGTTTAAATTTTAAGGTTATTTACATATAATTCAAAAAACTCAGATATTTAACATGGTTAATGTTAAATATCAAAATGGAGTAAAAAATTCACTAGCTAAAGAATTTTTTATATTTTTAGATAGCCAACTAAAATAAATTTTGAATTAAGAATAATATTTTCAATTACATTATTATAAAAATAATTATTATTGAAAAATAATGTTTTAGAAACTGAAATTTTAAGAAAGAAATATTTGTAAGAGATACCAACGCATGAAATAAGAGTTCAAATAGTGGTAAAAGAGTTAAGTCTTATCCAAAGAGTCATTCATTGTCTCAATATTTGGTTGTTTTGCCATAAATATGAGTTATTATTTTGCTTCCTGACTATTTTTAGGATCCAATGACACCGGAAAGAATGGTATCAAAAAAGAAAAATAGAAGAGATGGTTAACTTTTTTCATGTAGTTAATATCAAATGATTATCTATATTTACTAAGAATGTGTAAATTTTAAAATTATTTACATACAATCCAAATAACTTAAATATTTGACATGATTAGGGTCCGCGCATTCGCGCATGTACTAATACTAGTTGCTTAAAAGAATAATACCTTTAGTATTTTCACAATATATTGCACGAAATTAATAATTTTTTGGTTAAACTATTAACAGATCCCACGTAAACTATTAGTTGCATATGTTGTTGTGTATTTTTAATATTTTTCTCTTCTCATGTCTAGTGTATTACGTGCAAGACACGTAAATAGAAACAAGTCTGCAATATGTGCAAAAGACATAAAGTGTCACAAGGAAAAACTGCGAGAAGTTAAATTCTTCTCTGGATTTAAATGAATTGGTGAGATCTTCCTCTTTAACACTTGTAGTAATTCCTCTCTTCACCCAGCATATATAGTGATGAAGTCGAGAAGCTGGAAGTTGGAACATAATTGAAGGTTTATTATGTCAAGGTTAGCCAAAATATTGATCACACTATTATTTTTCTTCATCTTACTTATTGACTCTAGTTGATTCTTGGCAAAGCAGGCAGAACGAATCACACCAAATAGTTCTTTTAGAATGACCATTTATCAAATTGCTCCTTTTGAACGAAATACAAAAATGAAGAATCATGAAAATGTACAAAGATGGTAGAATAGGCGAAAAGAGCGAAAAATCTCCTAAAAATTAAGGTATTTTTTTGTTTATTGAAGAGTGAGAAGAAATCAAATTAATAGATAAGGATAGAAGCCGATTTCTTATTTTTAGTGGGACAGTAACATATATATGTAGTTGTATTAAATGGAGGTTTTGTTTTAAATGAAAGATATAATATTCTGACTGCAGAAATTGTGCTTTAGTACTTATATTGAAAGTCACATTTAATTTTTGAACTGCTATAATAATAAATAAATCATCATTTTTGAAATAAACCAAAAGTTGTGGTGTTTATATAGATAGGTTTTAAAATTGACCTATCGCATAAAAATCTCATTATATATCTGTCACGATCCCAAAACCAATCCGGTCGCGATGACGCCTATCATGGAACTAGGTCAGCCGACACATTCCCAAAATAGTTCAAGATTTCATTAAAATATAAATAACAACCTTTTCATACTGAAATCCTCATAAAATATAAAGTCAAAAATCAAAATGCGGAAAATAAAGCCCGACCTCGGGTGTCACTAAGTCATGAGCAATACTACAATTTTTTCGAAACATAACAAGACAAAAATAGTCTGAAAATCAACTACTAATATTTATAGGAAGATAGGAGGGAGAAGGGGCAAGGTTGCGATCGTCGTGCAAATACCTTGCAAACTCCAAGTATCCGTGGCGGATGAAGATCAATGCTCGCTAGCACGTCCAGAAACCCCTGGATCTGCACATAAAGTGCAAGGAGTAATGTGAGTACGCCAACTCAGTAAGTAATAAAGGTAAATAAAGACTGAGCAGCAAGAGACATAAAAAATCCACATCACAAAACTCAGTAAGATCAACATGCTTTCAAATCAGTATATGAGACAAAATCCTCTCATTTTAAAACCCAGTTTTTTAGAAAAATCATTTGAAGATGCTTTTCAACAGTTTCGACAGAAGCTCAATGCAATTTAGAGTAAAAATAATAAAATCATAATAGACCCTCGGGCAAAACATAGTTTGTATATGTCACGCCCCAAAATCTGAGGAGCGCGACCGGCGCTCAACCGAGTAAATCCGACCGAACAAGCCTGTTAGGTCTCATTCTACCCAAACTAACTCATGAATAATTAGGAGATGGACTCCATTAATCAAATTCTATAAACATATAATTAACAATTTTCATTTCATTTTCATTAGCAACTTCATTCGCCACTTTAAAGGTATTACAAGTTGTATACATCACAGCCAAACATCAGTATTTCTATTTAATTTCCAATACCTGAAACTACCCACAACCTGTCTATGGAGCCTCTAAATACAACTAAAGAAAAATATGGAAATATCGGCAACAAGGCTCCGGTTATACCTTACACAAATACCAAAATAGACTCCGAAATAAAAGTGGCATGAGCCACGCAGGACCCCGAGAGGAAAGGGGCTCAACAATGCAGCTGACGGAAAGTGGAGGAGGTGCTACTGTCGGTGGACTAGAGTGCCTGCTATAGATCCACCTACAATCATAACACGAATATAGCGCCCCCGGCAAAAGGGACGTCAGTACATTTGAATTGTACTGGTATGTATAACTAAACACCGTCTTACTAGAAAGAACTATCAAACATATACAAGCAAATAATATGGGCAAATCAAAGAAGCAATTCATATAATCTTTCAAACAATTTCCACAACATAGATTTGGTCATTTCTGTCACGTGTTCACCAATGTTCTCATTACCACCGCCATCTCGAGCGGAGTCCGGTCACGACCCGACCGGCTAGGTCACCTCATTGGAGGCATTACTTTCAATCAATATTTTATTTCCCCTTATCCGGGATTCAATATCAGAACATTACCACCATGTGTGTGGCATGGTATCCGATCACGGCCCGATCGGCTAGGTCACCTTGCCTAGGTATTACTCCATTCTCGTTAGTCAACACCTCCAAATCTTTATTCCACACATATCGTAACAATTCATGGGCACTCATGGCCACCATCATCACATCGTTTTCTCTTTTCAATATTCAATTTACAAGTTGTGATCATAGACGCATATATCAACGATGATTGAAGTTGCAATCACAGGTGAGTAGGCGCATAGCTAGCATGAATAGTTCTTTGTTTCAATGTTGGCTTATAGCCCAAGTATTTCAACACGTAACTGTACTTTT
>MU709695.1:0-83516 GCA_026770625.1 Nicotiana glauca
CTTCAACCGTTGGATGAACTAAACGAACGGTCTTGATTGTTTCATATGAACGATGTCGTTTCACTTATTAGACGACCGCTATTCCTGGGCCGTTTGATCACATTTTCAACGGTCCAGATTTAGCTTCATAAAACGGTGTCGTTTGGTTTTTTTAAAAAAGAAATGACCGGTCATTTTAATTTGGGCCATGTCCGTGTATTGTATCAATTGGGCCAATGAAATATGTTATTTGGCCCAATTTCTTTGTATATTGCATTTTGTATTTATACATTGTATTTTCTTAAAATTTTTGTTATCATATATTTTTTATTTATTTTCTTTTCTGTATTTTTGTATTACTCCTGTATTTATTATTTCTTTGTATTTTTCTTTTAATTTTCTGATTTTTCNTAAAAATCACGTGCTCACAGTCCAGAAGTTGAGATGAAATTCTTGTACTCTTGCATATTGGCATGATTAAGTACAGTGAATGGCATGTGATTTTGAAGTTGAGGATCAAAGTTGCGGTTCGGTGTTTGGCAAGAATATCACAAGCTCGAATGAGCAGGAAAGGATTCAGATGTTAGAGTAAGCTGGTATTGTCTTTAGCGCCACCTGAGATCGGTGTCCTATGTAACAGGTTTTGTGTTCTGATTGGCGGATCCTTGTTATTCTTTACATCATTAGTATAGCTGGTGATATGGATGTGTAGACTTGTTGCCTAGTGCGGAAGGTCGTGGGAGCGTGTTCCACAGGAAGATTGTATAAGTATGACATGTAGTCACTTAATTGATTAAAGGTTGAAACCAAGTATGGAGATTTTGGTAATATCATTAATTTGACAATTTATGCCTGGAGGGCACTCGATTTATTGGGCTATGAATGGTGGAGGTTTCTCCGGTTACGATAGTTGTTCTTGTGTTATGAGAAAAAGGACGTTATTATGGACCCATGAATGTTATTATCCTAGTGCAGATGATCAAAATTGGCTTGAGATTTGTGGGTGGACACAAATATGAATATTGGGATTTATATCAGGACGAATGCGTTCGTTTCAGCATAGCACTTTTTATGGAGGAGTATTCGAACATGGGATGTTATTTCGCCATCGACTATTTCTTGTAGTACTATATGGTGTCGTGTGAGTTGTTAATCGGTTTGAAAAATTTCTTATATGTGAGGTTCCACATAGTGATGGTTTTATGTGAGCAGGATGGCTCCTGTGACTCAGGTTATATACCTCAGTTGTGCTTGAGTTTTGTAGCTTATGACGCTATCAATTTTCCCAGGGATGGTACTATGAACTTAGTATGCTTGTGATCGATATTCAGTATTTTGTAAGTAATGAGAAATTTAGCTCGGTGTGTATCTCCTTATGTGAATTTTATGTGTGGAACGGGCGGCACGCCGCCACGGGCATGTTATTTGGATCAGGCTGCACGCTGCAATAATATGATGTTGAGTATAGTTTTCTGTATTCTAATTTTTGTGTGTTTTGTTTTCCATTTTATGATGGAGGTCCATATTAGCAGCGTGAGTTGAGTAGTCCCTTCCAGAGTTTGTTTCCCTTATGTATCTCATTCGAGTTTGTAGCTTATTGGCACATTGTGGCATCATATGAGACTTTTGGTCATGTCTGCGGTGACTGTTACCCGAGCAGCTCGTACTAGGTTAGACGAGATTATTGGATCAAGGATCGGTGCAATCGGGTTATATGAGGTATATTAAAGAGCAAAAATCATTATTTGGTTCAGATTGAGGTAATAGTTCTTGTCAGGAGTATAGACTCTAGGTTAGACGAGATGATTGGATCGAGGATCAGTGCAATCGGGTAATATGAGGTATATTAAAGAGCAAAAATCATTATTTGGTTCAGATTGAGGTAATAGTTCTTGTCAGGAGTATAGACTCTAGGTTAGACGAGATGATTGGATCGAGGATCAGTGCAATCGGGTAATATGAGGTATATTAAAGAGCAAAAATCATTATTTGGTTCAGATTGAGGTAATAGTTCTTGTCAGGAGTATAGACTCAAGGATTTGTTGACTCGGGTTGGTTATGAAATTCTACACATCTATTCCATCGTGGAGGGCATGCAAAGGCCGGGACAAGAGGTATATAGGTCATGAGATGCATTGGGATCATCAGTTTCGTGGAATTTTGGCTATTAGGATAAGATAATGTTATTCTGGTTCTGTGAATGATGTGGCGCAAGGTGAGAATTCAACAAAGGTATGCAGTTATATTATGGTACCTCGTGTAGTAATTGATATGGTGTTCATATATTGGAAGCATGCCTGGCAGAGAATTTCAGATGTCGAAACTGGGCTCTAAGGCTCATTTGCTTAAATAAAAATGGATATCTTCAGATTTGATCGAGCTAATGTGCTCGACTAAGTTGTGGTAGCACGGGTAGGTGCATGAGGTGTTAAACAATGATTTCAGACAACTTCACTGCAATTCTCAGCATGTTCGAGGACGAACATATGTTTAAGTAGGAGAGAATGTAACGACCCGACCGATCGTTTTGAGCTATAGTGCGTCGTTCGACATTTTGAGGCCATGAGCAGCTTCACTTCAAGTATTATGACTTGTACGCATGGTTGGAATCAAATTTTGAGAAGTTTGGAGTTGATTTGGAAAGTGAATTCTCATTTCGGAAGCTTTAAGTTGAAAGAATTGACTAAGATTAGATTTTTGAGTAAATGACCTTGGAATCAGGATTTGAAGGTTCCAGTAGGTTCATATTATGATTTTGGACTTGGTCGTATGTTTGGATCGGGTTTTAGATGAACCAAGAGTGTTTCGGCGTTTATTGTCGAAGTTAGCATTTTAGAAGAATTTCATAAATTTGGGTTGAAGTGCATTTCAATGCTATCTGTGTCCTTTGGGGATTTAGAGTCTAGGAATAGCTCTATGTGGTGATTCTGGTATTGGGAGCATGATCAGAAGTGGATTTGGAGGTCCGTAGGTCATTTTGAAGTCATTTGGCGAAAGTTAGAAATTTGAAGGTTTTTAAGAAGTTTGACCGAGAGTGGACTTTATTATGTCGGGGTCAGATTGCGATTCCGGAAGTTGGAGTAGGTCCGTAATGTCCAATGTGACTTGTGTGCAAAATTTAAAAGAACCTCACAACCTCTAGCATATCCGCAGGTCCGCACCTGCGGTCACTGTACCACTTCTGAGGTTCCGCAGGTGCGACCTACAATCCGCTTCTGCGGTCCTCCTCAAAGCCCTCAACTTCCGCATCTGCGCTTCTCCTTCCGCAGGTGCAGTCCTGCATCTGCGGTCCCAGCCTAGCCGGTCCATTTTCGCTTCTGCGACACAAAGGACGCTTCTGCGGCTCCGCACCTGCGGCCCAAGCCTCGCAAGTGCGGTTACACCAGAAGGCAGCTACTTCATTTCTTCTTTAAATTCCAAATTTGATCCGTTAACCATCCAGAATCCACCCGAGGCCCCCAGGACTCTGTCCAATCACACCAACCAGTCCCAAAACACATTACGGACTTGCTCGAGGCCTATAATCATATCAAACAACGCTAAAATCATGAATCGACCTCCAATCCAAGCTTAATGAACTTTAGAATTTCAAACTTCTACATTTTGATAACGAAACCTATCAAATCACATCCGTTTGACCTCAAATTTTGCACACAAGTCATATTTGACATTACAGACCTACTCTAACTTTCTAAATTGGAATTTGACCCCGATATCAATAGTCCACTTCCAGTCAAACTTCTCAAAAACCTTCGAATTTTAGTCTTTAGCAAAATGATCCAAAATGACCCACGGATCTCCGAATTCACTTTCGATTCTCCCAATACTAGAATCACCATACGTAGATATTCCCAAACTTAGAATCCCAAACAAACATTGATATCACTGAAATACACTTCTACCCAAACTTATGAAATTCTTTCAAAAATGCTAACTCCACAATAGGTGTCGAAACGTTCCCAGGTCTTCCAAAACCTGATCCGAACATACGCCCAAGTTTGAAATTATCATACAAACCTGTTGGAACCTTCGAATCCTGATTCCAAGATCGTTTACTCAAAAATCCACTCTTAGTAAATTCTTTCAACTTAAAGCTTTCGAAATAGGAATTCTCTTTCCAAATCAACTTCGAACTTCCCGGAATTCAGTTTCGACCGTGCGCAAAAGTCACAATACCTGAAATGAAGCTGTTCATGGCCTCAAATGTCTAAACGATGCGCTAGAGCTCAGAATGACCGGTCGGGTCATTACAGCGTATGTCCGGATCGGGTTTGTGATGATCCGGGAGTGTTTTGGTTCCTAATAGTGGAAGTTTATTCCTGAAGGATTTTGAAGCTCTTAAATATTTGGTTTGGAGCGGGTTTATGCATTATCGTGGTCCAAATGGAGTTTCGAGATCGGTAATAGTTTCGTATTGCCATTTAAGACTTACACGCAAAATTTGGTGTCAATCCGAGTAGTGTAAGTGTGTTTTATCGCATTTGAAGTAAAATTGAAGAACTTGAAGTTCATAAGTTTGATTCAATTGGTTTTAAGGGGTGATTCTTAGATTTAGCATTTTTTCGGGCGTTTCGAGGGTTCAAGCGAATCCATTTTATGATTTCAAACTTGTCGGTATGTTCGGGGGGGGGGGGGCAAGGGCCTCAATNTGGAAAATTTGGAAAGGAGCTAAAGCTCCAGTCTTCTGTCATAACCGCACCTGCCATTGGTCAGCCACAGGTGTGATACCGCAGAAGCGGTCGTGCACTTGCAAAAACAGCCAAGGCAGGCCAAGCCAGAAGTTGCAGAAGCGGAACCACAGAAGCGGTTCCGCGACCCAGCTGAATTTCCGCAGAAGCGAACACTTTCCCATAGATGCGGTGGGCGCATGTGTGGTCCAGGACCGCAGATGCAGAAATCACTGAAGCAGTGACCTTCATTTATAGCGGGTGTTAGCCATTTTTGGCTCATTTCCACTCCAAAGTTGGGCGATTTTAGGGCTCTTGAGAGAAGATTTTTATAACCACCCGACCGGTCATTTTGAGCTCTAGCATGCCGTTCAGCAGTTTGAGGCCATGAGCAGCTTCATTTCAGGTATTATTGCTTGCACGCATGATCGGAATTGAACTTCGGGAAGTTCAGAGTTGATTTAAAAAGAGAATTCTCATTTCAGAAGCTTTAAGTTAAAAATATTAGCTAAGATCAGAATTTTGAGTAAACAACCTCGGAATCGAGATTCGAGTGTTCCAGCAGGTTCTTATGATGATTTCAGACTTAGGCGTATGCCCTGATCGGGGTTTGGATGACCCGGGAGCATTTTGGTGCCTATTGTGGAAGTTAGCATTTTGGAAGAAATTTCATAAGTTTGGGTTGAAGTGCATTTCATGTTATCGACGTCCGTTTGGGATTTTGAGTCTAGGAGTAGCTCTATATGGTAATTCTGGTGTTTGGGAGCGCGATCAGAAGAAAATTCGGAGGTCCGTGGGTTAGTTTGGAGTCATTTGGCTAAAGATCGAAATTTGAAGGTTTTTAAGAAGTTTGACCGGAAGTGGAATTTCTGATATTGGGGCCGGAATTTGATTCCGAAAGTTGGAGTACGTCCGTAATGTCGAATATGACTTGTGTGCAAAATTTGAGATCAATAGGATGTGATTTGATAGTTTTAAATATCGAAAGTAGAGGTTTGAAGTTCTAAAGTTCATAAAGCTTGGATTGGAGGTCGATTCGTGATTTTAGTGTTGTTTGATATGATTTGAGGCCTCGAGCAAGTCCGTAATGTATTTTGGGACAGGTTGGTATGATTGATTGGGGTCCCGGGGGCCTCGGTGGATTCCACATGGTTAACGGATCAAAAATGGAATTTTGGAGAAGGCTAAAGTTGCTGGTTGCTGGTGTAACCGCACCTGGGAGGCTAGGGCTGTAGGTGCAGAGCCGTATGAGCGGTCGTCGTGCCGCAGAAGCGGTTAGAAGTGAAGGTATCAGAGGCTGCAGGTGCGAAGGAAATCCCGCACCTGCGAGATCACATATGCGGCCGGTGCGACGTAGAAGTTGACTGGGGTAATAGGAGGAGGACTGCAGAAGCAGTATTGTAACCGCACATGCGGAACTGTAGAAGCGGCCAAGTGACTGCATGTGCGGAAATGGCTGGACGTAGTTAGTGTTTTAAAAATCGGGATTTGTCCATTTCCTCTCATATTTTCTTGGCATGGGCGATTCTTGGAGGGTTTCAAGAGGGGATTTTCATCATCAGCGATAAGTTAAGCTATCCCCACCTATCTTGAGTTAATTATGTACGGATTTGAGCATGAAATTGGGAGAAACTTGGGGTTTGAGGGAAAACCTAGAAAATTAATATTCTTGGAATTTGACCACGATTTTGGGTATGAAATTGAGAGTAAATTATATATTTGAGTTCGTGAGGCTATAGGTAAACTTATTCTTCAAAATGTTTTGGAATCCGGGCACGTGGGCCCGAGGGCATTTTTGTCAACTTTTCGATCGAGGTTAGAAATTGTTATAAATTGGGTTGTAATGAGTAATTGAGCATATATTAATGGATTTGCATAATTATTGGCTAGTATTGGAGAATTTATTATCAATTCAAGTCTTTAGAAGGGCGTGGAATGCTGGTTATGGATATTCGGAGCGAGGTGAGTCTCCTTTCTAACCTTCTAAGAGGGAATTGTTCCCATAGATGAGTTAATTGGTTATGTGCTCCTACTTGTAGGGGCTACGTACGCATGAGGTAATGAGAGTTCGTGCGTAGCTACTATTATGTTATTGTTCGGGTAGTCTAGGACCCAAAGGCATGCTATACTTGGAATATTTGTAATGTTATTGCATCTTCCCGGCCTGAGAATATTTGTATAAATGACAAAAAGCAATTTGGAAATTTTCTATAAAAGAAAACATTGTTTACTTGCTTCATTCTATTGGATTACAATCATGTCTATAAGAAATCCACAATTTAATATATTTTTGATATAACATTGCTGGACCTTTAGTAAGTGTCGAAGTCAACCTCTCGTCTCTACTTCTTTGAGATTAGACGGGATAGTTACTGAGTACATGTTGTTTTCGTATTCATGCTACACTTGCTGTGCATTTTTGTTGCACATGCACATGTATTTCTAGTGGCTTGTGGGTGTAGCAGCATGGATGATACATGGACTAGGTGAGCTGCATTTCTCGAGGCGACCCGTAGCTAGTATAATCTCTTTCAACGTATTGTATTTTCTCTCTGTCCAATTTATATTCCGGATGGTTGTTGTATTGTATTGCTTCTTAGGAATTGCTCATGCACTTGTGACATCGGGTTTTGGGATGTCTATGGGTTTATTCAGATATTTAAAGTTGTTAGGTGTTTCATTATTTATTTAGTGGAATTTATTATGTATTGTTTAAACGTATAAAAGAAGTGATTTCAGAAATATTTTAAAATGAGAAGTTACTAGTTATTTGTTGTTGGCTTGCCCGACAAATGGTGTCCGACGCCATCACGACCCTTAGTGGATTTTGGATCGTGATAACATGGTATCAGAGCACTAGGTTCCCTTAGGTCTCACGAGTCATGAGCAAGTCTAGTAGAGTCTCACGGATTGGTACAGAGATGTATGTACTTATCTTTGGGAGGCTACAGGGCTGTTAGGAGTACTCCCCTTCTTGATTTCTCATCGTGCGATTTGATTTCCTTGAGGCTGATGCCCATGTTTCCTTCCTACTCAATCTTACGCGATGCGAATCCCTGGCTATGAATCGAGTATTAAAGGATCGTAATGTTACTATGAATGTGGTGCGGGTTGCTTCTCCCTACGGGGTTGTTTGAGCTATCATTGTTGCCTTGTGTAAGGATATTCTGTCGTTTCAGCTCAGTAGCGGTACTTCTGGGAGTTCTGAGGCAAGGAACAAGTTGCCATGACACTTATAAACAATTGTCCTGCAGTATTGATATAATGGTAGGATGTTTGTCTACATGTCGGGGTATTGAATGGCGTGAAAGGAGGTTTACTCAGTGCATGATCTAGAGATTCAGTATTTATTCTCGGTAGGGGAAAGGCAATGGGGCTAAGAATGTTTAGATTCGGGTTGATGGGATAATGAGGCTTGGTATTTGCAAGTGTGGTGGAATTTTTATCTGCGTTGAGGTGTCGTTATACCTATTGAATGTACTAAGTTCACATATGTTATGATCTTCTACAATTTGCCTTTGAAGTAGGATATTGTGAGTCAGTATTGAAGAAGCGACTGTTAGTGATTGCTGGGGGCGGTGATTCAGGATTGAATTAGTGTTTCTAATGTCAAGCGATGGTTAAAATTTCTAGAAGTCCATGTAGAAGGTCGAGTAGTCGACTAAATGGGTGAGTTTCACCAAAGTGGGAGAGTGGCGAAGTTGCATATGGGCTTGTGGTAGGATGACCACGCACCTTAAGCAAAGTTTGGAGCGATTTGGGAATTTTAATGATTGGTGATTTGGGCCTACGGATTAATTTGAAGTATGGGATATTTTGCAGCAGGAGATTTGATATAATGGAAATGAGCTGCTTGGAATGAAGAAGGATACAACCTAACTTTGAATTGGAAGGATGTTGATGCACATTTAATTGATGTCCACGAGGGGTGAATGGACTTCTGCAGCTAGAGAGTGAGTTTGGGATCATGTGGGTAGCGGTCTCGTGGTTGGCGAAGGTTCTGCGAAGAATTCTAATGGTTATAACACAAAGAGATCGGTCGTGCGAATGTGGTTGATGATTCAGAGTATAAAAAAGGGGTTTTTATAGAAAGATTCCGAGAATTTTTGCAACCGATTGCGCATGATCATGTCACTAGGAGATAAGGAATCCTGGTGAATTTTTGAGTTGTGTAATAGTGGCTTCAAGCTAAGTGGGAGAGTCCTACTTCCTACGAATGGGTTGTATGGTTATCTTCTTGTGAGGCTTCGGGTTATCGGCGTATTGGTAAGTTATTTCGGCTAAGGGAAAAGAACGTAATTGGTATCTGAACAAAGGAAGAGGCAAACAAGTGCTATAGTTGGCCTTATTGGCTCATGTTCATAATTGGGGAAGGATTCAGGATTTATGCCTTGTATAATGCGAGTTTCAAGGAAAATGACTCAGCCAGGTGCTTCGTCGAGAAGGTATTCATGTGCTAGAAGATTCATGGATTTGATTATATCGGGGCCAAGTCAGAGCGGGTGGCTCTCAACAACGGTCCTAGTGGATCCAAAGGGTAAAATGTGGTGCCTAATAATTTTGAGCCTATAGGTACGATTAAGAATCAAGCTTTGTAGCAGCTTATGAGAAGAGGCCCTGGATGTTCTATTATGTTTTGACTTGCAGTGTAGCATTTGGGAGGTATGAAATGGTTAGTGGGATTTAAGACAGCATGGTCTCATGTTCAAGGTCACTCGGGATGAGTGCAGATGGAGTGTCTTATGTGTTGAATGGAGTTATTATTTCTAAGGCAATCAAGGATAAATTGGAAGAAGATAGACTGGTTAGCCATAGTTGAATTGGCGTATTGGTGGTAGTAATCAGTTCCTTCAGCAAATTTTGCAAGTGATTTATGGCGGTACGTATGAGTCCTGTCGGCCGCCATAATTGATGTTATTCGGGAGTATTCTACTGTTATGGCCTGTTACGTTTAGGCGGATCCCAGAAGGTTTATGGTGGTTTAGACCACTACTTAGAGATTTTCATATTCTACGGTTGTGAGAATTCACCTGCATGTGGTGATGGTTCTCCTGAAATGAGATAAGTGAAAGGTTTTATATGATGAAGCATCAATCTATTAGTGGTTTCGGAGTTATTATGGAAATTGTATTCTATTGAATATTTGCATGTTGGGTGCAGTGAGCGGTATGGAATTTGAAGTAAGGATCAAGGTTGCAGTTCAGTGTTAACAAGGATGCCGCGAGCTCGGATGACCAGAAAAGTAGTTTCAATGTTTAATAAGTTGGTATTGGCTTCAGCGTCACCTGAGATTGGTGTTTTGTGAAAAAGGCTTTGCATCCTGGTTAAGGATTCTTGATTGCTTTTTAGCATTAGCGCGGCCGGTGGTTTGGATGTACAGACCTGTTATCTGTTACGGAAGGTTGTAGGAGCGTGCCCCAAGGGAAGGTTGTATAAGTGTGGCATGTAGTCACTTGATTGGTTGAAGAGTTAAACCAAGTATGAAGATTGCGGTGATATCGTTGATTTGGGAATTGATGCGTGGAGGGCACTTGATTTATTGAGTTGTGGACTGTGGATGATTACTCCGATTATGATGGTTGTTCTTATGTGTTATGAGAGAAAGGGGAGTTATTATGGACCTTTGAAAGGTTATAAGCCTAGTTTAGTGCGATCAGAATCAACTTGAGGTCTGTGGATGGATTCAAATATGAATATGGGCTCTATATCAGGACATATATGTTCATTTCAGTAATGCGCTCCTTATGGAAGAGTAGTCAGGGTGTTATTTCGTCGTCAGTTATTTCATGTAATGATACATTGCGCCGTGTGAGTTGTGAGACAGTTTAGGGAATTGCTTATGTGTCGATGTTCCGCGTAGAGATGATGTTATATGAGTAAAATGGCTCTTGAGATTCAGATCGTATATCGCACCTCAGTTGTGCTTGAGTTTGTAGCTTATAACGCTATATGTCTCCCCAGGGATGGTATTATGCACTTAGTGTGCTTGTGACCAATATTCGGTATTTGGTTGTAATGAGCAATCTAGCTCGGTGTGTAACTCCCTATTTGAATTTTATGTTGTTTGGATTGGGGTGCGTGTCGCAACAATATGATGTTGAGTACAGTTCTCTGCAACTGTTTTTATGCATTTGTTTCCTATCTTCCTGAAGAATACCCCTATTTGCTGTGTGCCCGCGTCACATGTATGATTTGCGAGCGGGGTGTTTGCTTAATTATGTTGACCGCGTTGCACGTATGATTCGCGAGCAGGGTAAATGGATTTCCTTTACAGAGTTTGTTTTCCTTTTATATCACATTCGAATTAGTAGCCTATTGGCACGTTGAGGAATCATATGAGACTTTTGATCATGTCCGGGGTGGCATATTGCCTGAGCAGCTCGTACTGGGTGAGACGAGATCATTGGATTTAGGATTAGTGCAATCTGATTATATGAAGTACATTAAGGAGCTAATATCATTATTTGGTTCATGATGAGGTGACGGTTCTTGTCAGGAGTATATACCTAATAAGCTGTTGATTCGATAGTTAGTGATGAAATTCTTCACGTTTCTTCCGTCATGGCGGTATAGTAAGGGTTAGAGAAAGACCTATGTAGGTCATGAGGTGCAATGGAAACATCAGATTCGTGGAATTTGAATTATTTGATCGGAGAATGTTATTGTGGTCCTGTGAGTAAAGTGGTGCAAGTTGTGAATTCAGCTAAGGTACACAGTCATGTTTTGGTTCTGCGTGTAGTTATTGATACGGTGCGTATGTTGGAGTAGGCCTGACAGAGGATTCCGGATGTTGGAACTGGGCTCTAAGGCTTATTTGCTTAAGTGATAAAAAGGGATATCTTCAGATTGATCGAGCTAGGGTGCCCGACTGAGTTGTGGTAACATGAGTTGGTGCTCGAGGTGTTAAGCAGTGATTGCGGACAACCCCAACACAGTTATTAGCACGTTCGAGGACGAACATATGTTTAATTGGGAGAGAATGTAACGACCCGACCGGTCGTTTTGAGCTCTAGCGCATTGTTTAGCGGTTCGAGGCCGTGAGAAACTTCATTTCAGGTATTATGACTTGCACACGTGGCGGTTTGAGGCCATGAGAAACTTCATTTCAGGTATTATGACTTGCACACGTGGTCAGAATTGAACTTTGGGAAGTTCGGAGTTGATTTAGAAAGAGAATTCTCATTTCAGAAGCTTTAAGTTGAAAGAATTAGCAAAGATCGAAATTTTGAGTAAATGACCTCGGAATCGGGATTCGAGGGTTCCAGCAGGTTCGTATGATGATTTCAGACTTGGACATACGCCTAGATCGGGTTTTGGATGACACGGGAGCATTTTGGCGCCTATTGTGGAAGTTTAGCATTTTGGAAGAAATTTCATAAGTTTGGGCTGAAGTACATTTCAGTGTTATCAACGTCCGTTTGGGATTCCGAGTCTGGGAGTAGCTCCGTATAGTGATTCTGGTGTTTGGAGCGAGATCGGAAGTAAATTCGAAGGTTCGCGGGGTCAGTTTGGAGTCATTTGGCTAAAGATAGAAATTTGAAGGTTTTAGAAAAACTTGACCGAAAGTGGACTTTTTGATATCGGGGTCGGATTCGATTCCGAAAGTTGGAGTAGGTCCGTAATGTCGAATATGACTTATGTGCAAAATTTGAGGTCAATCGGACGTGATTTCGAATGTTTAAACATCAAAAGTAGAAGTTTGAAGTTCCAAAGTTCATAAAGCCTGGATTGGAGGTCGATTCGTTATTTTAGCGTTGTTTGATATGATTTGAGGCCTCGAGCAAGTCCGTAATGTGTTTTGGGACTAGTTGGTGTGATTGGTTGGGGTCCCGTGGGCCTCGGGTGGATTCCGGGTGGTTAAAGGATCAAAAATGGAATTTTGGAGAAGGCTAAAGTTGCTGGTTGCTGGTGTAATAGCACATGCGAGGCTAGGGCCGCAGGTGCGGAGCCGCAGGAGCGGTCGTCGTGCCGCAGAAGTGGTTAGAAGTGAAGGGATCAGAGGCCGAAGATGCGAAGGAAATCCCACACATGCGAGATTGCAGATGCGGTCGGTGTAGCACAAAAGCGGGCTGGGGCAGCAGAAGGAGGACCGCAGAAGCGGTATTGTAACCGCACCTGTGGAACCACAGAAACGTCCAAGTGATCCCGGGTGCGGAAAGGGCTGGAGGCAGTGAATGTTTTAAAAATCGGGATTTGGCCATTTTCTCTCATATTTTCTTGGCTTGGGCAATTCTTGGAGGGTTTCAAGAGGGTATTTTCATGATCAACGATAAAGTAAGCTATCCCCACCTATCTTGAGTTAAATACATTGATTATGTACGGATTTGAGCATGAAATTGGGAGAAACTTGGGATTTGAGGGAAAACCTAGAAAATTGATATTCTTGGAATTTGACCACGATTTTGGATATAAAATTGAGAGTAAATTATATATTTGAGTTCGTGAGGCTATGTGTAAACTTATTCATCGAAACTTTTTGGAATCCGGGCATGCGGGTCCTAGGGCATTTTTGTCAACTTTTCGATCGGGGTTAGGAATTGTTATAAATTAGATTGTAATGAGTAATTGAGCATATATTAATGGATTTGCATAATTATTGGCTAGTGTTGGAGCATTTAGCATCGATTCGAGTGTTCGGAAGGGCATGAAATGTCGGTTATGGATCTTCGGAGCGAGGTGAGTCTCTTTTCTAACCTTGTACGAGGGAATTATTCCCATAGGTGAGTTAATTGGTTACGTGCTCCTATTTGTGGGGGCTACATATGCACGAGGTAACGAGAGTTCGTGCGTAGCTACTATTATGTTATTATCCGGGTAGTCTAGGACCCAAAGGCATGCTATACTTGGAATATTTGTAATGGTATTGACAATATGAATTGCTTAAATCACATCGAATTAGTAAATGAATTTCTAAAAAGATTAAACTTCATTTTCTTGAATTGTTAAAAGAGAATTGGCTTTTCCTTGGATAATTGTTCCTTGATGAATTCTTGATGGAATGATTTTTGTGTTTATTTATATTTGACCGCATCGCATGTATGATTCGCGAGCGAGGTAATAGATGCATCTATGGTTCGTGCCATTCGACCCTCTGGCAGTGCACAATTTAAATATTGTTGGATCGGGCCGTACGTCCTCGGCATGATTTGCACATGCTTGTCTTGCCTGCCCTGAACTTATTAAAGTTTTTATTGCCTCTTTCCGGCCTGAGAATATTTGTATAAATGACAAAAAAGAATTTGGAAATTTCCTATAAAAGAAAGAATTGTTTACTTGCTTCATTCTATTGGATTACAATCATGTCTATAAGAAATCCACGATTAATATATTATTGATATAACATTGCTGGTCCTTTAGTAAGTGTCGAAGTTGACCTCTCGTTTCTACTTCTTCGAGATTAGACGGGATACTTACTGCGTACACGTTATTTTCGTACTCATGCTACACTCGTTGTGCATTTTTGTTGCACAGGCGCATGTACTTCTAGTGGGCGTAGCAGCATGGATGATACAGGGACTAGGTGAGCTGCATTTCTCGAGGCAACCCATAGCTAGTATAGTCTCTTTCAGCATATTGTATTTACCCTCTGTCCAATTTGTATTCCAGACGGTTGTTGAATTGTATTGCTTCCTAGAAATAGCTCGTGCACTTGTAACACCGGGTTCTGGGATGCCAATGGGTTTATTTAGAAATTTAAAGCTGTTAAATGTTTCATTATTTATTCAGTGGAATTTATTATGTATTATTTAAATGTATAAAAGAAGTGATTTCAAAAATATTTTAAAATGAGAAGTTACTAGTCATTTGTTGTTGGCTTGCCTGACAAATGCTGTCCGGCACCATTACGACCCTTAGTGGATTTTGGGTCGTGACAATTTTCACCTAGCATCTTGAGGTAAGTTATTTCTATTTATTGTGAGTTTAATACTTGGGTTTTAGGTAGATTAACACACAACGATTTGTGAAAAATCACGGGATTAGAGTAAAACCTAGGATTTTGATAAAAACATGATTTAACCACGAAGTTTATTATGGAATAAAGTAGAAATTATATATTCTTGATCCTTAGGTTATGGTGAACAACTTTCTTCAAAAAATTTCCGGAATCCGGGCACGTGGGCCCGGGGGCGGATTTTAGGAAACATGTGTTTAGGGTTGGGTAATTACTTTAATAGTTAGAATGCGAACTTATGAGCTTGTATTGACTAGTTCCTACCTCGTTTAATTAGTTTTGGATTGTTCGGCTCCAAATTGAGGGTTTGAGCACGTTCTTGATATTAGAAGTACGCTTTGGAGCGAGGTGATTCTCCTTTCTAACCTTATAAGAAGGAATTGTCTCCATAGGTGAGTTAACTGATTATGTGCTCCTAATTATGGGGGCTACGTACGCACGAGGTGACGAGAGTCCGTGCGTAGCTACTATTTTGTTAATTGTACGGGTAGCTTAGGACCCGTATGATGCTATATTTGTAAATGTTTATATCCTTTCATGTTAATGAGATCACTTACGACATGTTAGGGATTGGAAATAAATATATGTGAACGTATGCATTTTCTTGAGCACTTGTATGAATTTATTTGACTATGAATGCGCCTTTATGTGCTTTCTAGATAATAATTAATATTTGCGTATCGGGCCGATCGCCTCACTAGAAATAGATGCATCTATTGTTCGCGCCATTCGACCCTCTGACAGTGCACCGTTTCTTTTATGTTGTATCAGGTCGTACGACCTCGGCATAATGTGCGCATGATATTTATGTGTAGCATGATATTTATATGTAATCTTATTAATGACTTAATCTGTTAAATGCCTTGAAGTGTAATTATTATTAGACATGATTGAAACTGATATGCTGTTCTCTGCAAATTCTGCGCTTGCCATTATGCCCATGTTATCCATGCTTAGTGAAATCTTTAATCTTTATTGGTATTGACCTTAGTAAGTGTCAAGTTGACCCCTATTCACTAATTCTTCGAGGTTAGACTGGATATTTACTGGGTACATGTTGTTTATATACTCATACTACGCTGCTGTACTTAATTGTACAGGATCTGAGGCAGGTACATCTGGCTACCACTCTGGTGCGCATTCTTGATCGTAGACCGAGATTACATGGTGAGCTGCTCCCTTCCTATGTTGTTCAGCAGCATGATGGAGTCTCTCTTTGCTTTTGACTGTCTATTCTATTTCAGAGAGTAGGATAGATTATTCTTTTGTGTGTTTTACTAGATGCCGACATACTTGTGACACCAGGTCTTGACACACACATTGGTACACTATTCTTTTGGATTGTTTAACTATTATTGTACGTTACTAATTATCACTTGTTTTAAATTCAAATTAAGAAATGGCTGTAACTGTTTTAGTAATGGAAAACAAGAACTCACTAATATTTTTATGTTGCTTACCTGATAAGTTGGGCGCCATCACGGACTTTAGTGAAATTGGGTCGTGACAACATGGCATCAGAGCACTCGGTTCACGTAGGTCTCACAAGTCATGGGCAAACCTAATAGAGTCTTGCAGATTGGTACAAAGATGTATGTATTTATCTTCAAGAGGTTATAGGGTGTTAGGAAACTACTCTTTATTCATTTCCTATCGTGCAGTGGTTGGTGTACTAAATTTCCCACTTCTATTCTCTCATAGATGGTAAAGACGCGCACGACAGATGTTCCAGACCCGGGAGGAGCTGCTCTCCCCATTGCTAGAGGCTGAGGCAGAGGCCGGGGGAGGGCACCAGCCCGAGGTAGGGGATGAGGGCGTCTCAGAGCTACTCCAGTAGAACCACCGGCGGATCCTGCGGGAGATCCTATCATTGAGGAGCAGGGCGAGGTGCCTGTAGCTGAGCCTACCCTTGTAACGATCCAATATCTACTAAGGGTCGTGATGATACCGGATACCGCTGTCAGGCAAGCCAATCATAAATACTTAATTTAGGCCTTGTTTTAATATTGTTGAGAATTATGATTTTTCCTTCATTGTACTAGGAAAAGATAACCATTTCAAATTAATTAAAAAAATGTTTGGAATTAATACAAATACCCTATAATCATCCCAAAACCCGATGTCACAAGTGATGAGCATTTACTAGGGAATGAAATAGAATACCGTAACTGTCCAAAATACAAAGTGGACAGAAATGAAAATACAGTACAATACTCTGAAGAAGACTCTACTAGTTGCGGGGCATCTCGATAAATGCAACTCACCTAAGTCCCCGTATCAACCATGCCTCTATGCCACTAAGCCACTAGCCACTAGTCACACATGAACCTGTGCAATAAAAATGCACAACAAGTGTAGTATGAGTACCAAAACAACGTGTACCCAACAAGTATCTCGTCTGATCTCTAAGAGGTAGAGACGAGAGGTCGACTTCGACACTTACTAGAGGTCCAATAATGATAGGACAACAATATAATAAATCGAGGATTTTTATAAACATGATTGTAATTCAATAGAATGAAGCAAGTAAACAATTCTTTCTTTTATAGGAAATTCCCAAATTCCTTTTCATCATTTATACATTTATTCTCATGTCAGGGAGAGGAATTATCAACATCTATAAATTACAAGTCAAGCACTATAAGCATGCGAAAATCATGCTGAGGATGTACGGCCTGATCCAACAATAATTAATCGGTGCACCGCCAGAGGGTCGAATGGCGCGAAATGTACATGCATCTATTAACCCGCTCGCAAATCATACATGCGACACAGTAAAATATAAATAAACAATCACCTTTGCTCGAGAATCATACATACGATGCATGTACACATAGAAACACATATTCAAATAGTCAAGCAGGACATTCATCAAGGAAACATTTATTCAATGAGGTGTAATTTCCCTTTTTACAAGTCATGAAAATGAAGTTTAACTCTTATAGAAAATCATTTGCCACTTCGATATGATTTAAGCAATGTAAAATCTCAATATGATTTCATTTATTACAAGTAAACATGCATTTGAGTCCTAGACTATCCGGACATAAGTATAATAGTAGCTACGCACGGACTCTCGTCACCTTGTGCGTACGTAGCCCCCACAATTAGCAACACACATTCAATTAATTCACCTATGGGGACAATTCCCTCTTACACGGTTAGAAAGGAGACTCACCTCGCTCCGAAGTTCCATCACCGGCATTCCACGCTCTTCCGAATACTCAAATTGACGCACAACGCTTCAAAACTAGCCAATAATTATGTAAACCCATTAATATATGCTCAATTACTTATTATAATCCAATTTATAACCATTCCTAATCCCAATCGAAAAGTTGACAAAAATACCCTCGGGCCCATGTGCCCAGATTCCAAAATTTTTCGAAGATAAGGTTTACCCATAACCTCACGAAGTCAAATACATAATTTACTCTCAATTTCAAGTCCAAAATCGTGGTCAAAATCCAAGAATACAAATTTTCTAGGTTTTCCCTCAAACATCAAGTTCCTACAAATTTCCATCTCCAAATCCGTGTATAATCATGTATTTAACTCAGAACTAACATAAATTACTTATCTCATCTTGGTGGTGAAAATCGCATCTCAAAGTTGCTCCAAAATCGGCTCCAATTGAAGAAAATGGGGTTTAAATGAACCCAACCCTCAATTTAAAAGAACCTCACTACCTCCAGCATTTCTGCACCTGCGGTCACTTGACTGCTTCTACGGTTCCACAGGTGTGACCTACAATTCGCTTCTGCAGTCTTCCTTGAATCCCTCATCTTTCGCATTTACGCTTCTCCATCCGCAGGTGTAGTCCCGCATCTACGGCAAATTGACCACATCTGCGGTCCCAGCCTAGCCGGTCCTTTTCTGCTTCTGCGACACAAAGGCGGTTCTTGCGGCTCCGCACCTGCGGTCCAAGCCTCGCAGGTGCGGTTACACCAGAAGGCAACTACTTCATTTCTTCTTTAAATTCCAAATTTGATCCGTTAACGATCCGAAATCCAACCGAGGCCCCCGAGACCCCATCCAATCACACCAACCAGTCCCAAAACACATTACAGACTTGCTCGAGGCCTCAAATCATATCAAACAATGCTAAAATCATGAATCGACCACCAATCCAACCTTAATGAACTTTAGAATTTCAAACTTCTACGTTCGATGCACCTATCAAATCACGTCCGTTTGACCTCAAATTTTCCACACAAGTCATATTTGACATTACGAACCTACTCCAACTTCCAAAATTGGAATCCGACCCCGATATCAAAAAGTCCACTTCCGATCAAACTTCTGAAAAACCTTCAAATTTCAGTCTTTAGCAAAATGACTCCAAAATGACCCACTGACCTCCGAATTCACTTCCGATTACGCTCCCAATACTAGAATCACCTTACAGAGCTATTTCCAGACTCAGAATCCCAAACGAATAGTGGTATCACTGAAATGCACTTCAACCAAAACTTATTAAATTCTTCCAAAAATGCTAACTCCCACAATAGGTGCCAAAACGTTCCCGGGTCTTCCAAAACACGATCGGGACATACGCCCAAGTCCGAAATTATAATACGAACCTGCTGGAACCTTCAAATCCCAATTTCAACTTAAAGCTTCCGAAATGGGAATTCTCTTTCTAAATCAACTCCGAACTTCCCGAAATTCAGTTTCGACCTTGCACACAAGTCATAATACCTGAAATGAAGATGCTCATGGACTCAAACTGCTGAACAACATGCTAGAGCTCAAAACGACCGGTCGGGTCGTTACATTGTCTACCACTTAAACACACGCTTGTCCTTGAACGTGATAAGAACTGTGCTAGGGTTTTCTAAAATCACAGTTAAACGTCTTGTGCACCTACCGTGCTATCACTACTCAGTTAAGCACATTAGTTCGAGCAAATCTGAAGTTATTCTTTTTTATTCAAGAAAATAAGCTTAGGGCCCAATTCCATATCCGAAATTCTATGCTATGCCTGCTTATAATATATGAACATCGTGTCAATCACTACACGAGGTACCAGAACATGACTGCATACCTTTTCTGAATTCTCACCGTGCACCTCATCATTCACAAGACCATAATAATATTCTCTGATCATAATAACCAACATTCCCCGAATCTAATGCTCACAACACACCTCAAGATATATATAAGTGTTGTTCCAACACTCGCAATACCGCCACGACAGAAGAGATGTGTAGAAATTCATAACCAACTGCCAAGTCAACAAATCATTGAGGCTACACTCCTGACAAGAACATTACTTCATTCTGAACAAAATAATGTCCTTTGCTCTTTAATATACTTCATACAATCCGATTGCACTAATCCTAGATCCAATAACACTGTCTCAAGTACAAACTGCTCAGGCAACAAGCCACCCCGTCATGATCAAAAGTCCTATATGATGTCGTAACGTGCCAATAGGATACAAACTCGAATGTGATACATAAGGAAAATGAACTCAGGAAGGGACTACTCAACTCACGCGATTAATATGAACTTTCCTCAGAAAATGAGAAACAAAGCACATAAAAACGGGTATAAGGAACCGTACTCAACATTATACTATTGTGGCGTGTAATCCGATCCAAATAACATACCCATGGCGGCTTACCACCCGATCCACACATAAAATTAACATAAAGAGATAGACACCGAGCAAATTTCTCATTAGAACAAAATGCCAAATATCGGTCACAAGCACACTAAGTGCATAATACCATCCATGGGGAGACATATAGCGCCATGAGATAACAAACTCAAGCACAACTGAGGTGCGATATGTGTTCTGAAACTAAAGAGCCATCCTTACATAACACCATCACTACGCAGAACCTCAACACATAAGAAATTTACCAAGTTGTTTCGCAACTCACACGGCACAATATAGCATTACATGAAATGGCCGCCGACGAATTAACATCCAACATCTGAATACTCCTCCATAAGGAGAGCTATGCTGAAATGAACACATTTGGCCTGATATAAAGCCCATATTCATATAGCCGATTCTGATCGTACCAAACTAGGCCAATAATCTTTTCTGGGACCATAATAACTCCTTTTAACCATAACACACAAGAACAACCATAATAACTAAAGTAATCATCCACGGTCCACAACCCAATATACCGAGTGTCCTCCAGGCATAAATTCTAAAATTAACCAAATCACCACAATCTTCATACTTGGTTTCCATTCTCCAATCAATCAAGTGACTACATGCCACACTTATACAATCTTCCCATGGGACTGTAAGGCCCCGTAAAATTTTTTGCTCAAAACCTAGTAGCTCGTAGTGCCAAGGTCCGAATATGTATTAGGAATGTGTAGGTTCAGACCCTTTTTATTGATTTTGCACTTAAAAATCAAAAGAATCAATTTTCTAGAAAATTTCCATTATGCGGTCCAGAATGCGATCGCAGATCAGCTATGCGGACCGCATTTCTGCCGCAGAGTGAAGCAAAAGATTGCCAAAATTGATGTTGAAAATGCGGTCATATATGCGATCGCATAATCAATATGCGGACCGCATAATCGTCGCATAAATTCTTCAAAGATTTGTGGAGGTCAATTCTGCGGTGCAAAATGTGACTGCATAACAGGAATGCGGACCGCATTCCTTTCGCAGACCCAAGAAGACCCTTTAGAGTTTTGGGTGCATTTCTGCGGTCCAATTTGTGGACCGCATTTCAATTCTGCGATCGCAGAATGCAACCGAAGATCTTGCTCGGGCTTCTATTTTTTTAAATTTTAAAACCCGACCCCTTTGTAATAAAACACCCAACCCCTCATTCTTTAACGAGCTTCTACACAAAATAAGAGAGAGGAAGAGAGGGCCTTGAGAGAGAAAGTCATCTTCTCCAAAATTTGATTCTTCAAATCTATCCGGGCCGGGAAATTTCAAGCTTACCTTCATCCCCCTTTTTCTTGCAGGTAAAATCCCTAACCCTTTTCATTGAATTTTAGGTTTAAACTGGGGGGGGGGTCTCATGCATTATTCCTTGAAAATAATGGTTGAAATCATACATGCATGTCTATTAAAATCTAAAATCTAGTAGGGGTAATTAGGTGGGAGTAAAAAAAACTTGTGCAAGGAAAGGGTTAACAACCTAAATATGTTCGGGTAGTGATTTTGGACCTTGAATTCTAAGATTATGTGTATTAATTTGTGTACTACATTTACATTACCAGATTTTTGGTGAATTGGAAGTAGAAATTAAAAAGGAATTCAGCTCCAGGTATGTATGGCTAACTTTAACCTTTGTAAAATCGCCTTGTTTGGTATCCAAATACTTGGTATGTGATATCTTCATGGATTAGTTGTGAAGTTAAACTCTTGTGAGTAGTATGTGTTTACTTGTGTGAACCATTTGTGAATTCATGTAAATATTGTGCTTTAAACGTTGTTGGTTAGGACGTCTGATATGATTGTGCAAGTAAATGGCAATAAAACAAGTTGTGATTGCGAATGTGTTATGTGGTAGGAACTGTGGAATAAATGCTGGAAAGGATTCGAAATTGTGCAATTGAAATAACTGTGGTAACATCCTTGGTGGCTAGTCGAGGAAATTATTTTTGTGATTTCAATGGTACAACGAGCTGTTGAAAAAAAAGGAAAAAAAAAGATGGAAATGGCATTGATAGTCATATAAACCCTTTGTGAGTTGTGCTGATGTTTCTTGAGATGTGTTGATGTTGTTATTGGGATTTGTTGTTGTTGTTCTTGAAACTTGTTATTGTTGTGGTATTGTTTGTGAATTGTGATTGCTCGGTGGGATCGGGTTATGCGCCGCAACACGAAGTAATAAGGTGTGGGTTGTGGTGATAAGGGTGGTCGAGGTAATAAGGGTGGTCGAGGTAATAAGGGTGGAAAGTGATTGATATCACTATTGAAATGAAATATGAGAAAATTGTGAAATTAATAATGTGGAAATGATGATGGGGAAAAGGAGAGATTGTTAACTTGTTTGCCTTGAATTGTTTTCCTTGAGTGTATTCAATTGTTGTTTCCTCTATTGCCTGTTACTTGTGTATGGTTTGAGGTTACTCAGGGTAAAGTTTGTTATACATACCAATACAATTCAAATGTACTGGCGCCCCTTTTGCCGGGGGCACTACATTCATGTTATGATTGTAGGTGGATCCATAGCAGGTACTCCAGTCCACCGGCCGTAGCTCTTCATCCCTTCCTATCTGCTGAATTAGTGAGCCCCTTTCCTTTCAGGGCCCTGCGTGGCTCATGCCGCTTCTGTTTTGGATATTGTTTTTGGATATTTGTATAAGGTATTGCCGGAGCCTTGTTACCAGCAAGTACTATATCATCCCTTTTTCATGTTTAGAGGCTCTATAGACAGTAAATGTGGGTTGCGAACTTATGTAAATATGTATTTTGTATATTGGGCGATGAAAGTTGTAAACCTCGGTAAGTGACTATTTCCTTTGATTAATGGACAATGAAAATACGGGGTACGCGTGGGGTAGGAAAGGCACCCAGGTCCGCATGACTGGGGATACTCAGTCGAGCACTGGTCATGTCCCACGAATTTGGGGCGTGACAGGGACACACTCCAATGATCTTCCGTAACAGATAAAAAGTCTGCACATCCATACTATCGGCCGCACTAACGCTGAGTAGTGATCAAAATTTCATAACCAGGATGCAAAACCTCTTTAACAAAACGTAGGTCATGAGGTGCAATGGAAACATCAGATTCGTGGAATTTGAATTATTTGATCGGATAATGTTATTATGGTCCTGTGAGTAAAGTGGTTCAAGTTGTGAATTCAGCTAAGGTACGCAGTCATGTTTTGATGCTGCATGTAGTTATTGGTATGGTGCGTATGTTGGAGCAGGTCTGGCAGAGGATTCTGGATGTTGAAACTGGGCTCTAAGGCTTATTTGCTTAAGTGATAAAAAGGGATATCTTTATATTGATCGAGCTAGGGTACCCGACTGGGTTGTGGTAGTATGAGTTGGTGATTGAGGTGTTAAGCAGTGATTGTGGACAACCCCAGCACAGTACTTAGCATGTTCGAGGATGAACATATGTTTAAGTGGGAGAGAATGTAACGACCCGACCAGTCATTTTGAGCTCTAGCGTATTGTTTAGCGGTTTGAGGCTATGAGAAACTTCATTTCAGGTATTATGACTTGCACACGTGGTTAGAATTGAACTTCGGGAAGTTTGGAGTTGATTTAGAAAGAGAATTCTCATTTCGGAAGCTTTAAGTTGAAAGAATTAGCTAAGATCAAAATTTTGAGTAAATGACCTCAGAATTGGGATTCAAGGGTTCCAGCAGGTTCGTATGATGATTTAAGACTTGGGCATATGCCTAGATCGGGTTTTGGATGACACGGGAGCGTTTTAGCGCCTATTGTGGAAGTTAGCATTTTGGAAGAAATTTCATAAGTTTGGGCTAAAGTACATTTCAGTGTTATCAACGTCCGTTTGGGATTCCGAGTCTGGGAGTAGCTCCATATAGTGATTCTGGTGTTGGGAGCACGATCGTAAGTAAATTCGAAGGTTCGTGGGTCAGTTTGGAGTCATTTGGCTAAAGATAGAAATTTGAAAGTTTTTGAAAAGTTTGATCGGAAGCGGACTTTATGATATCGGGGTCGGATTCAATTCCGAAAGTTGGAGTAGGTCCGTAATGTCGAATATGACTTGTGTGCAAAATTTGAGGTCAATCGGACGTGATTTGCTAAGTTTAAACATCAAAAGTAGAAGTTTGAAGTTCTAAAGTTCATAAAGCTTGGATTGGAGGTCGATTCGTGATTTTAGCATTGTTTGATATGATTTGAGGCCTCGAGAAAGTCCGTAATATGTTTTGGGACTAGTTGGTGTGATTGGTTGGGGTCCTGTGGGCCTCGGGTGGATTCCGGGTGGTTAAAGGATCGAAAATGGAATTTTGGAGAAGGCTGAAGTTACTGGTTGCTGGTATAACTGCACATGCGAGGCTAGGGCCACAGTTGCGGAGCCACAGGAGTGGTCGTCGTTCCGCAGAAGTGGTTAGAAGTGAAGGGATCAGAGGCCGCAGATGCGAAGGAAATCCCACACCTGCGAGATCGCAGATGCGATCGGTGTATCGCAAAAACGGGTTGGGGAAGCAGGAGGAGGACCGCAGAAGAGGTGTTGTAACTGCACCTATGGAACTGCAGAAGCGTCCAAGTGATCGCGGGTGCAAAAAGGGCTAGAGGCAGTGAATGTTTTAAAAATCGGGATTTGTCCATTTTCTCTCATATTTTCTTGGCTTGGGCCGATTCTTGGAGGGTTTCAAGAGGGGATTTTCATCATCAACGATAAAGTAAGCTATCCCCACCTATCTTGAGTTAAATACATTGATTATGTACGAATTTGAGCATGAAATTGGGAGAAACTTGGGGTTTGAGGGAAAACCTAGAGAATTGATATTCTTGGAATTTGACCATGATTTTGGGTATAAAATTGAGAGTAAATTATATATTTGAGTTCGTGAGGCTATGGGTAAACTTATTCTTCGAAATTTCTTGGAATCTGGGCACGCGGGTCTGAGGGCATTTTTGTCAACTTTTCGATCGGGTTAGGAATTGTTATAAATTGGATTATAATGAGTAATTGAGCATATATTAATGGATTTGCATAATTATTGGCTAGTTTTGGAGCATTTAGCATCGATTCGAGTCTTCGGAAGGGCGTGAAATGTCGGTTATGGATCTTCGGAGCGAGGTGAGTCTCTTTTCTAACCTTGTAAGAGGAAATTATTCCCATAGGTGAGTTAATTGTTTACGTGCTCCTATTTGTGGGGGATACATATGCACGAGGTAACGAGAGTTCGTGCGTAGCTACTATTATGTTATTATCTGGGTAATCTAGGACCCAAAGGCATGCTATACTTGGAATATTTGTAATGGTATTGACAATATGAATTTCTTAAATCATATCGAATTAGTAAATGAATTTCTAAAAAGATTAAACTTCATTTTCTTGAATTGTTAAAAGAGAATTGGCTTTTACTTGGATAATTGTTCCTTGATGAATTCTTGATGGAATGATTGTTGTGTTTATTTATATTTGACCGCGTCGCATGTATGATTCGCGAGCGAGGTAATAAATGCATCTACGATTCACGCCATTCGACCC
Organism: Nicotiana glauca; assembly: GCA_026770625.1. Lineage (NCBI taxonomy): Eukaryota > Viridiplantae > Streptophyta > Magnoliopsida > Solanales > Solanaceae > Nicotiana > Nicotiana glauca. Next base: position 25,737 of record MU709695.1, read on the forward strand.
TCTGGCAATGCACAATTTAAATATTGTTGGATCGGGCCGTACGTCCTCGGCATGATTTGCGCATACTTGTCTTGCTTTCCCTGAACTTATTAAAGTTTTTATTGCCTCTTCCCAGCCTGAGAATATTTGTATAAATGACAAAAAGGAATTTGGAAATTTCCTATAAAAGAAAGAATTGTTTACTTGCTTCATTCTATTGGATTACAATCATGTCTATAAGAAATCCACGATTTAATATATTATTGATATAACATTGCTGGACCTTTAGTAAGTGTCGAAGTTGACCTCTCGTTTCTAATTCTTCGAGATTAGACGGGATACTTACTGCGTACACGTTGTTTTCGTACTCATGCTACACTCGCTGTGCATTTTTGTTGCACAGGCGCACGTACTTCTAGTGGCCTAGTGGGCGTAGCAGCATGGATGATATATGGACTAGGTGAGCTGTATTTCTCAAGGCAACCTGCAGTTAGTATAGTCTCTTTCAGCATATTGTATTTACCCTCTGTCCAATTTGTATTCCAGACGGTTGTTGTATTGTATTGCTTCCTAGAAATAGCTTGTGCACTTGTAACACCGGGTTCTGGGATGCCAATGGGTTTATTCAGAAATTTAAAGTTGTTAAATGTTTCATTATTTAATCAGTGGAATTTATTATGTATTATTTAAACGTATAAAAGAAGTGATTTCAAAAATATTTTAAAATGAGAAGTTACTAGTCATTTGTTGTTGGCTTGCCTGACAAATGCTGCCCGGCGCCGTTACGGCCCTTAATGGATTTTGGGTCGTGACAATTTCACCTAGCATCTTGAGGTAAGTTATTTCTATTTATTGTGAGTTTAATACTTGGGTTTTAGGTAGATTAACACACAACGATTTGAAAAAATCACGGGAATTGAGTAAAACCTAGGATTTTGATAATAACATGATTTAACCATGAAGTTTATTATGGAATAAAGTAGATATCATATATTCTTGATCCTTAGGTTATAGAGAACAACTTTCTTCAAAAAATTTCCGGAATCCAGGCACGTGGGCCCGGGGCGGATTTTAGGAAACTTGTGTTTAGGGTTGGGTAATTACTGTAATAGTTAGAATGCGAACTGTGAGCTTGTATTCACTAGTTCCTACCTCGTTTAATTAGTTTTGGATTGTTCGGCTCCAAATTGAGGGTTTGAGCACGTTCTTGATAATAGAAGTATGCTTCAGAGCGAGGTGAGTCTTCTTTATAACCTTTTAAGAAGGAATTGTCCCCATAGGTGAGTTAACTGATTATGTGCTCCTAATTATGGGGGCTACGACGCACGAGGTGACGAGATTCCATGCGTAGCTACTATTATGTTAATTGTACGAGTAGCTTAGGACCCGTAATATATTTGTAAATGTTTATATCCTTTCATGCTAATGAGATCACTTAGGACATGTTAAGGATTGGAAATAAATATATGTGAACGTATGCATTTTCTTGAGCACTTGTATGAATTTGTTTGACTATGAATGTGCCTTTATGTGCTTTCTAGATAATAATTGATATTTGCGTATTGGGCCGATCGCCTCAGTAGAAATAGATGCATCTATTGTTCGTGCCATTCGACCCTCTGACAGTGCACAGTTTCTTTTATGTTGGATCAGGCAGTACGACCTCAGCATAATGTGCACATGATATTTATGTGTAGCATGATATTTATGTATAATCTTATTAATGACTTAATCTGTTAAATCCCTTAAAGTGAAATTATGATAAGACATGATTGAAACTGATATGCTGTTCTCTGCAAATTCTGAGCTTGCCATTATGCCCATGTTATCCATGCTTAGTGAAATCTTTAATCTTTATTGTTATTGACCTTAGTAAGTGTCAAGCTGACCCCTCGTCACTACTTCTTCGAGGTTAGACTAGATATTTATTAGGTACATGTTGTTTATGTACTCATACTACGCTTCTGTACTTAATTGTACAGGATCTGAGGCAGGTACATCTGGCTACCACTCTGGTGCGCATTCTTGATCATAGACCGAGATTCCACGGTGAGCTGCTCCCTTCCTACGTTGTTTAGAAGCATGATAGAGTCTCTCTTTGCTTTTGACTGCCTATTCTATTTCAGAGAGTAGGATAGATTATTCTTTTGTGTATTTTACTAGATGCCCACATACTTGTGACACCAGGTCTTGGCACACACATTGGTACACTATTCTTTTGGATTGTTTAACTATTATTGTACGTTGCTAATTATCACTTGTTTTAAATTCAAATTAAGAAATGGTTGTAACTGGTTTAGTAATCACTAATATTTTTATGTTTCTTACCTGACAACGGTGTTGGGCGCCATCACGAACTTTAGTGAAATTGGGTCATGACAACATGGTATAAGAGCACTAGGTTCACGTAGGTCTCACAAGTCATGGGCAAACCTAAGAGAGTCTTGCAGATTTGTACAAAGACGTATGCATTTATCTTCAAGAGGTTATAGGGTGTTAGGAAACTACTCTTTATTCATTTCCTATCGTGCAGTGGTTGGTGTACTAAATTTCCCCCTTCTATTCTCTCATAGATGGTGAGGACGTGCACGACAGATGTTCCAGACCCGGGAGGAGCTGCTCTCCCCGTTGCTAGAGGCTGAGGCTGAGGCCGGGGGAGGGCACCAGCCCGAGGTAGGGGATGAGGGCGTCTCAGAGCTACTCCAGTAGAACCATCGGCGGATCCTGCGGGAGATCCTATCATTGAGGAGCAGGGCGAGGTGCCTGCAGCTGAGCCTACCCTTGTAACGATCCAATATCCACTAAGGGTCGTGATGGTGCCGGACACCGCTGTCAGGCAAGCCAATCATAAATACTTAATTTAGGCCTTGTTTTAATATTGTTGAGAATTATGATTTTTCCTTCATTGTACTAGCAAAAGATAACCGTTTCAAATTAATTAAAAAATGTTTGGAATTAATACAAATACCCTATAATCATCCCAAAACCCGATATCACAAGTGATGAGCATTTACTAGGGAATGAAATAGAATACCGTAACTGTCCAAAATACGAAGTGGACAGAAATGAAAATACCGTACAATACTCTGAAGAAGACTCTACTGGCTGCGGGGCATCTCGATAAATGTAGCTCACCTAAGTCCCCGTATCAACCATGCCTCTATGCCACTAAGCCACTAGCCACACATGAATCTGTGCAACAAAAATGCACAGCAAGTGTAGTATGAGTACCAAAACAATGTGTACCCAACAAGTATCCCGTCTGATCTCGAAGAAGTAGAGACGAGAGGTTGACTTCGACACTTACTAGTGGTCCAATAATGATAGGTCAATAATATAATAAATCGAGGATTTTTATAAACATGACTGTAATTTAATAGAATGAAGCAAGTAAATAATTCTTTCTTTTATAGGAAATTCCCAAATTCCTTTTCATCATTTATACATTTATTCTCAAGTCAGGGAGAGGAATTATCAACATCTATAAATTACAAGGCAAGCACTATAAGCACACGAAAATCATGCTGAGGACGTACGGCCCGATCCAACAATAATTAAACGGTGCACCGCCAGAGGGTCGAATGGCGCAAACCGTACATGCATCAATTACCACGCTCGCAAATCATACATGTGACATAGTAAAATATAAATAAACAATCACCCTGCTCGCGAATCATACATATGACGCAGGTACACATAGAAACACATATTCAAACTGTCAAGCAGGACATTCATCAAGGAAACAATTATTCAATAAGGTGTAATTTCCCTTTTTACAAGTCATGAAAATGAAGTTTAACTCTTATAGAAAATCATTTGCCACTTCGATATGATTTAAGCAATTTAAAATCTCAATATGATTGCATTTATTACAAGTAAACATGCATTTGAGTCCTAGACTACCCGAACATAAGTATAATAGTAGCTACGCACAGACTCTTGTCACCTTGTGCATACGTAGCCCCCATAATTAGCAGCACACATTCAATTAATTCACCTATGGGGACAATTCCCTCTTACACGGTTAGAAAGGAGACTCACCTCGCTCCGAAGTTCCATCATCGGCATTCCACGCCCTTCCGAAGACTCAAATTGATGCACAACGCTCCAAAACTAGCCAATAATTATGTAAACCCATTAATATATGCTCAATTACTTATTATAATCCAATTTATAACCATTCCTAACCCCAATCGAAAAGTTGACAAAAATGCCCTCGGGCCCATGTGCCCAGATTCCGAAATTTTTCGAAGATAAGGTTTACCCATAACCTCACGAACTCAAATACATAGTTTACTCTTAATTTCAAGTCCAAAATCGTGGTCAAAATCTAAGAATACAAATTTTCTAGGTTTTCCCTCAAACCCCAAGTTCCTACAAATTTCTATGTCCAAATCCGTATATAATCATGTATTTAACTCAGAACTAACATAAATTACTTACCTCATCTTGGTGGTGAAAATCGCACCTCAAAGTTGCCCCAAAATCGGCTCCAATTGAAGAAAATGGGGTTTAAATTAACCCATCCCTCAATTTAAAAGAACCTCACTGTCTCCAGCATTTCTGCACCTGCGGTCACTTGACCGCTTCTACGGTTCCACAGGTGCGACCTACAATCCGCTTCTGCGGTCTTCCTTCAAGCCCTCATTTTCCGCATTTACGCTTCTCCATCCGCAGGTGCAGTCCCGCATATACGTTAAATTGACCACATCTGCGGTCCCAGCCTAGCCAGTAATTTTCCGCTTCTGCGACACAAAGGCGGTTCTTGCGGCTCCGCAACTGCGGCCTAAGCCTCGCAGGTGCGGTTACACAAGAAGGCAGCTGCTTCATTTCTTTTTTAAATTCCAAATTTGATCCGTTAACTATCCGAAATCCACTCGAGGCCCCCGAGACCCCATCTAATCACATCAACCAGTCCCAAAACACATTACAGACTTGCTCGAGGCCTCAAATCATATCAAATAATGCTAAACTCATGAATCGACCTCCAATCCAACCTTAATAAACTTTAGAATTTCAAACTTCTACGTTCGATGCACCTATCAAATCACGTCCGTTTGACATCAAATTTTCAAGTCATATTTGACATTACGGACCTACTCCAACTTCCAAAATTGGAATCCGACCCCGATATCAAAAAGTCCACTTCCGATCAAACTTCTCAAAAACCTTCGAATTTTAGTCTTTAGCAAAATGACTCCAAAATGACCCACTGACCTCCGAATTCACTTCCGATTGCACTCCCAATACTAGAATCACCTTACAGAGCTATTCCCAGACTCAGAATCCCAAACGAATAGTGGTATCACTGAAATGCACTTCAACTCAAACTTATGAAATTCTTCCAAAAATGCTAACTCCCACAATAGGTGCCAAAACGTTCCCAGGTCTTCCAAAACACGATCGGGACATACGCCCAAGTCCGAAATTATAATACGACCTGCTGGAACCTTCAAATCCCAATTTCAACTTAAAGCTTCCGAAATGGGAATTCTCTTTCTAAATCAACTCCGAACTTCCCGAAATTCAGTTTCGACCTTGCGCACAAGTCATAATACCTGAAATGAAGATGATCATGGACTCAAACTGCTGAACGACACGCTAGAGCTCAAAATGACCGATCAGTTCGTTACATTGTCTACCACTTAGACACACGCTTGTCCTTGAACGTGTTAAGAACTGCACTAGGGTTTTCTGAAATCATAGTTAAACATTTTGTGCACCTACTGTGCTATCACTACTTAGTTAAGCACATTAGTTCGAGCAAATCTAAAGGTATTCTCTTTTATTCAAGAAAATAAGCTTAGGGCCCAATTCCATCATCCGAAATTCTCAGCTATGCCTACTTATAATATATGAACACCGTGTCAATCACTACACGAGGTACTAGAGCATGACTGCAGACCTTTTCTGAATTCTCACCGTGCACCACATCATTCACAGGACCATAATAATATTCTCTGATCATAATAACCAACATTCCCCGAATCTAATGCTCACAACACACCTCAAGATATATATAAGTGTTGTTCCAACACTCGCAATACTGCCACGACAGAAGAGATGTGTAGAAATTCATAACCAACTGCCAAGTCAACAAATCATTGAGGCTACACTCCTAACAAGAACATTACTTCATTCTGAACAAAATAATTTCCTTTGCTCTTTAATATACTTCATACAATCCGATTGCACTGATCCTAGATCCAATAACATTGTCTCAAGTACAAACTGCTCAGGCAACAAGCCACCCGTCATGATCAAAAGTCCTATATAATGCCGTAACGTGCCAATAGGATACAAACTCGAACGTGATACATAAGGAAAACGAACTCAGGAAGGGGCTACTCAACTCACGCGACTAATATGAACTTTCCTCAGAAAATGAGAAACAAAACATATAAAAATGGGTATAGGGAACCGTACTTAACATATACTGTTGTGGCATGCGATTCGATCCAAATAACATACCCATGGCGGCTTACCACCCCATCCACATATAAAATTAACATAAAGAGTTAGACACCGAGCAAAATTGCTCATTAGAACAAAATGACAAATATCGGTCACAAGCACGCTAAGTGCATAATACCATCCGTGGGGAGACATATAGGGCCATAAGCTAACAAACTCAAGCACAACTGAGGTGCGATATGTGTTTTGAAACTAAAGAGCCACCCTTACATAACACCATCACTACGCAGAACCTCAACACATAAGAAATTTACCAAGCTGTTTCGCAACTCATACGGCATAATATAGCATTACATGAAATGGCCGATGACGAATTAACATCCAACATCTAAATACTCCTCCATAAGGAGAGCTATGATGAAATGAACACATTCGGCCTGATATAGAGCCCATATTCATATAGCCGATTCTGATCGTACCAAACTTGGCCAATAATCTTTTCTAGGACCATAATAACTCCTTTTTCCCATAACACACAAGAACAACCATAATAACCAAAGTAATCCTCCACGGTCCACAACCCAATATACCAAGTGCCCTCCAGGTATAAATTCTCAAATTAACCAAATCACTACAATCTTCATACTTGGTTTCCATTCTCCAATCAATCAAGTGACTACATGCCACACTTATACAATCTTCCCACGGGACACACTCCAACGATCTTCCATAATAGATAAAAAGTTTCACATCCATACTATCGGCCGCACTAACGCTGAGTAGCGATCAAAATTCCATAACCAGGATGCAAAACCTCTTTAACAAAACGCCGATCCTAGGTGACGCTGAAGACAATGCCAGCTTACTCTAATCATTCAAACCCCTTTTATACTCATCCGAGCTCGTGAAATCCTTGTCAACAGCAAACCATAACCTTACTCCTCACTTTCAAATTCCATACCACTCATTGCACCTAACATGCCAACATGCGATAGTACAAGAATTTCATTACAACTCCTGAACCACTAACATGGTAAAGACTTCCTCATATGGAAACTTCTTACTTTTAAATATTCCTAGAGAACCATAGCAACAAACGAGTGAATTCTCACAATCGTAGAAGGTGTGATTCTTCAATTAGTGGCCTAAGACACCATGGCTCTTTTCCGGATCCGCCTACACATAGCAGGCCATAATACTAGAATGTTTTCAAATAAAATCAATTATGGTGGCCGACAAGCCTCACACGTAATGCCACGAATCACCTACATAACTTAATCATGCTGAAGGAACTGATTACCGCCATCATTATGCCAATTCAACCATGGCCAACCAATCTAATTTCCTCTAATTCATCCTTAACGTGCCTTAGATATAATAATAGCTCCATTCCTTACATAACCAACCTAAATCTGCACTCATCTTGAGCGACTCCGTTCCTCGAGACCACGCTGTCTCATAACCTCCTTGCACGCACATTTGGATCTTTAACTGATACACCCATTATGATAATTCCTCTACGAATCCAAAATATTTTTCTCATTTTTCCACCCAATGCTGCACTGCAAGACAAAAATATCATATAACACTCCGAGCATTTTATCATAATCTTCTACATAAGCTTGATCCATACTTATAGGCTCAAAATCATTAGGCACCACACCTTAACTTTTGAATCCACTAGGACCATTGTTGAGAGCCACCCACTTTAACTTGGTCCTGAATATAATCAAATCCATAAATCTTCTAGCACATGAATACCCTCTCGACGAAGCAACCGGCCGAATCACTTTCCTTGAAACCTGCATCTATACAAGGCATAAATCCAGAATCCTTCCCCAAATCTGGACATTAGCCAATAAGGCTAGCTCTAGCACACTCTTAACAATTCCTTTGCTCAAATTACCTCTTATGTTCTTTTCCCTTAGTTGAAATAAGCCATCAATATGCTAATAACCGAAAATCTCATAACTAGACAACCATGCAACCCAACAGTAGGCAGTGGGACTCTCCCACTTAGCTTGACGCCACCATTACACAACTTTGGAACCCAACAAGGTTCTTTTTTCATTATTGACATGATCTAGCACAACCAACCCGCCGAGTTCCTCAAAATCTTTCTGTAAAACCATTTATGAATACTCTGAATCATTAAACATATTCACATGTTCAACCTCTTTACCAGATGGCCAGTAGGATTCTTTGTAGAAGCTTCGCCAACCACGCGATTGCTAATCTGCTCACAGGAGATAACCCACTTGATCCCGCGCTCATTCACCAGCTGCACAAGTCCATTCACTCCTCGTGGGCATCAACTAAACATGCGACATTATCTTCCAATTCAGAGTTATGTTGTATCCTTCTTCATATCGAGTAGCTCCTTTCCATCATATCAAATCTCCTTCTGTTATGCTAGCCAATATTTCAAATTAAGATCGTAGACCCAATCGTCATCCACTAAAATTCCCAAATCACTCCAAAGTTTCCTCAAGGGTGTAGTTATATTGCCACTGAATCCACATATTACTCTGCCACTCTCCCTCTCCCACTTTGGGCAGACTCACTTCTTTAAGAAACTACCTGACCTCCACTTCTTACACCTGGCCTTCTAGAAGTTTAACCACTGCATGACACTTCCCACACATTCTTCCTCATCCTCTGCTGCTCATATAATGCCTTAGATCAAAATCTATCACGGTAGCACTTGAACCAATAGTCCGCTACTAACTTTTAAACCTTTCTGAAGAATCCTCTCTCTTGAGCTGTCAACATTAGAAATACACATTCAATCCTGAACCACCTCACCCTGCGAACTCTAACAGTCGCTTTTCCCATACTATCTTACAATATCCATTCCTAAGGCGAATCTTAGAAGGTCTTAATAGCAGCAAGCTTAGTAAATTTCAACAAGGTAAACAACACCTCATTACAGATGAGAGTTCCACCACGCTCACAAATAACAAGTCTTGTTAATCCATCAACCTAAATTTGAACATTCTTAGCCCGATTGCATTCTCCCGCCGGGAATAAAATACCGAATCTCTAAATCATGCTTTGAGTTAACCTCTCTTCAAGTCATTCACTGCCCCGACACGTAGGCAAATATCCTACTATCACCTCATTATCTTGCGACAACCATTCATAAGCATCATGGCAACTTGTGTTTAGCCTCGGAGCTCTCAGAAGTACAGCTGCTGAGCTAAAACGACAGAATATCCTTCAATAAGGCGATGCCAATAGTCAAATAAACTATGTAGGGAGAAGCATCCTACACCACCTTTGTAGTACCTTTAAAATCTCTCAATTCCTGATATATAGTAAGCACTTCGCGTCGCATAAGATCGATTAGGAAGGAAAGAAAGGCATAAGCCCCAAAGGAATCAAATCGCACGATGAGGAAATCAAGAAGGGAAGTGCTCCTAACATCCCTGTAGCCTCCCGAGGATAAGACAGACGTCTCCGTACTGATCTGCGAGATTCTACTAGACTTGCTCATAACTTGGGAGACCTAAGGGAACCTAGTGCTTTGATACCATGTTGTCACGACCCAATATCCACTAAGGGTCATTATGGCGCCAGACACCGTTGTCACGCAAGCCAATCATAAATACTTAATTTAGGCCTTGTTTTAATAATGTTGAAAATTATGATTTTTCCTTCTGTACTAGCAAAAGATAACCGTTTCAAATAAAAAAATGTTTGGAATTAATACAAATACCCCATAATCATCCCAAAACCCGATGTCAAAAGTGCATGAGCATTTAGTAGAGAATGAAATAGAATACCGTAACTGTCCAAAATACAAAGTGGACAGAAATGAAAATGCAGTACAATACTCTGAAGAAGACTCTACTGGCTGCGGGGCATCTCGATAAATGTAGCTCACCTAAGTCCCCGTATCAACCATGCCTCTATGCCACTAAGCCACTAGCCACACATGAACCTGTGCAATAAAAATGCACAACAAGTGTAGTATGAGTACCAAAACAACGTGTACCCAACAAGTATCCCGTCTGATCTCGAAGAAGTAGAGACGAGAGGTCGACTTCAACACTTACTAGTGGTCCAATAATGATAGGTCAATAATATAATAAATCGAGGATTTTTTATAAATAAGATCGTAATTCAATAGAATGAAGCAAGTAAACAATTCTTTTTTTTTTTATAGGAAATTCCAAAATTTCGTTTCATCATTTATAAATTTATTCTCAAGTCAGGGAGACCATTTATCAACATCTAGAAATTCCAAGGCAAGCAATATAAGCATGCACAAATAATGCCGAGGATGTATGACCCGATCCAACAATATTTGAACTGTGCATTGCCAGAGGGTCGAATGGCGCGAACCATATATGTATCTATTACCCCGCTCGCAAATCATACATGTGACGCGGTCAAATATAAATAAACAATCACCTTACTCGCGAATCATACATGCGACGCAGATACACATAGAAACACATATTCAAACAGTCAATTAGGACACTCATCAAGGAAAAAATTATTCAAAGAGGTGTAATTTCTCTTTTTACAAGTCATGAAAATGAAGTTTAACTCTTCTAGAAAATCATTTGCCACTTTGATATGATTTAAGCAATTTAAACTATCAATATGGTTGGATTTATTACAAGTAAACATGCTTTTGGTCCTAGAATACTTGGACATAAGCATAATAGTAGCTACGCACAGACTCTCATCCCCTCGTGCATATGTAGTCCCCACAATTAGCAGCACATATTTAATTAATTCACCTATGGGGATAATTCCCTCTTACAAGGTTAGAAAGGAGACCACCTCGCTCTGAAGTTCCATCACCGGCATTCCACACCCTTTTAAAGACTTAAATTGATGCACAACGCTCCAAAACTAGCCAATAATTATGTAATCCTATTAATATATGCTCAATTAATCATTATAATCCAATTTATAACCATTCCTAACCCCAATTGAAAAGTTGATAAAAACGCCCTCAAGACCACGTACTTGGATTCCTAAATTTTTTGCAGATAAGGTTTACCCATAACCTCACGAACTCAAATACATAATTCACTTGCAATTTCAAGTCCAAAATCGTGGTCAAAATCCAAGAATACAAATTTTCTAGGTTTTCCCTCAAACCCCAAGTTCCAACAAATTTCCATGTCCAAATCCATATATAATCACGTATTTAACTCAAACTAACATAAATTACGTACCTCATGCTTGGTAGTGAAAATCGCACCTAAAAGTTGCTCCAATGGAAGAAAATGGGGTTGAAATGAACCCAAGACCCCATTTCAAAGAACCTCACCGCCTCTAGCATTTTCGCACCTGCGGTCACTTGACCGCTTCTGCGGTTTCGCAGGTGCGCCCTACAATCCACTTCTGTGGTCCTCCTCCAAGCTCTCAACTTCCGCATCTACGCTTCTCCTTCCACAGGTGCGGTCCTGCATCTGTGGCAAATTGACCGCATCTGCGGTCCCAGCCTAGCCGGTCCATTTTCGCTTCTGTGACACAAAGGCCTCTTCTGCGGCTTCGCACCAGCGGCCCAAGCCTCGCAGGTGTGGTAACACCAGAAGTCAGGTTCTTTGTTTCTTCTTTAAATTCCAAATTTAATCCATTAACCATCTGAAATCCACTCGAGTCCCCCGGGACCCTATCCAATCACACCAACCAATCCCAAAGCACATTACGGACTTGCTCCAGGCCTAAAATCATATCAAACATTGCTAAAATCATGAATCGACATCCAATCCAACCTTAATGAACTTTAGAATTTCATCTTCTACGTTCGATGCCGAAACCTATCAAATCACGTCTGTTTGACCTCAAATTTTACACACAAGTTATATTTAACATTACAGACCTACTCCAACTTTCGGAATCGAAATTTAACCCCGATATCAAAAAGTCCACCTCCGATCAAACTTCTCAAAACCTTCGAATTTCAATCTTTAGCAAAATTACTCCAAAATGACCCACAGACCTCCTGATTCATGTTTTATCGCGCTCCCAATACTAGAATCACCATACAGATCTATTCCCGGGCTCGAAATCCTAAACAGACATTGATATCACTGAAATGCACTTAAACCCAAACTTATGAAATTCTTCCAAAAATGCTAACTCCCACAATAGGTGCTGAAACATTCCCGGGTCTTCCAAAACCCAATTTGGACATACGTCCATATCTGAAATAATCATACAAACCTGTTGGAACCTTCAAATCCTAATTCCGAGGTCATTTATTCAAAAATCCAATCTTAGTAAATATTTTCAACTTAAAGCCTCCTAAATGGGAATTCTCTTTCCAAATCAACTCCGGACTTCCCGAAATTCCATTCTGATCGTGCAGACAAGTCATAATACCTTAAATGAAGCTACTCATGGCCTAAAACTACTGAACGGCATGCTAGAGCTCAAAATGACCGATCAAGTCATTAAAACCCCGGTGGACTTCATAACAACACCGGAATTCCTGGAGGTCATGGACCGTATGCTGCGGTTCATGGACATTATGACTCAGGTTGGTTTATTTATAGTGGATCCAACTACATCACAGGTAGGAGGGGGAGCACATACCCCTACTGTGCATGTTCCTAGTCATGAAGCTGAAGTGTATTAGACTCCGGGTGCACTACCTGTGGATGGGGCTCAGCCAGTTGCTGCAGTGGTGCCTGAGCCCAGACCAGCTGCAGATGGTGATCCGCAGAAGCTATTGGACAGATCAGGCTACACCCTCTTATATTCAGGGGTGAGCATTATAAGGATGCCCAGGATTTCATTGATAGGTGTAGGGACAGACTGCAAAATATCAGGATATTAAAGTCGCATGGGGTTGACTTCACTACTTTCCAACTGGAGGGCATGGCCCATAGATTGTGGCAGTTTTATGTTCTTGACAGGATAGCAGGTTCTCCTCCCATCACTTGGGGTCAGTTAAAACAGTTATTCCTAGATAGGTATATCTGACCCTCTGAGAAAGAAGAGCTACGTTATCAATTTCATAAGTTAGAGCAGGGTCAGATGTTTGTGATCGACTATGAGGCGAGGTTTTTTGAGTTATCCCACCATGCACTAATGATACTTCCTACTGACGTAGAGAGGGTGCGAAGGTTCGTTGTAGGGTTGCATTCTGGCATTTAGGCCAACATGGCCCAAGAGGTGGAGACGGGGACTCCTTATTAGCTAGTGGTGGAGATTGCTCAAAGGATTAAGGGCTACCGTATAAGAGTTAGGGAGAAGATACAGCAGGACAAAAGGGCTATATTCTCTGGAGAGTTCATAGGTGCCCCCGCTAGGGGTAGAGGTCAGTTTGGGAGGGGTCAACCTAGCAGGCCCCCATATTTAGAACCACCACCTGCTCGAGGTGCTCCAGCGCGTCCCTATTTCAGCTCCATACTAGAGAGTTCTTACCGCCCGCCAGCTATTCAGGGTTCCTCCAGTAGATATTTAGGTCCCCAAGGTTCTTCTGGTTCCTATTTTAGTGCTATGCCGGAGGGTTCATACCGTCTATCGGCTATTCAGGCTTCTTCTAATGGGTCTACAAGCCATTAGGGTCAGCCATCAGGGCAGCATGCCATCGTACTGTGGGGTTGTCTTGAGTGCAGATACCTAGGTCATATGAGGAGGTACTACCCCAGGCTTCGGGGAAAGCAGTGCAACAGGGTCAGCAACCCATAATTCCAGCATCGATTGCCCAACCGCCTAAAGGTGGGGGATAAAGTGGTATAGGCCGTCCTAGAGGTGGAGGCCAGACAGGGAGAGGTCAGCCAGCTACTACTCAGTTAGGTGGAGGCTAGCTAGCCGGCGCTCCAGCCAAATTCTATGCCCTTTCAGCCATACTAGATATATTAGCCTCCGATGTCATTATACATGTATTATTTTCGTTTGCGGTACATATGCTTCAGTGTTATTTGATCCAGGGTCTACTTATTCATATGTGTCATCTCTGTTTTCTCATTTCCTAGTTATTTCTCGTGAGCCTTTATGCACTTCTATTCACGTGTCCACTCCCGTGGGCGACTCTGTGGCTGTGGATCAGATCTACCGGTCTTGTGTGGTCATATTCTATGGTTTCAAGACTAGAGCAGATCTCTTGTTGCTCGATATGATCGACTTTGAGGTCATCCTGGGCATGGATTAGTTATCCTCACATCATGCCGTCTTAGATTGCCATGCCAAGACTGTTACATTAGACATTTTACGGTTGCCAAGGTTGGAGTGGAAGGGTTCCACAGTTGATACATCTAGTCAAGTTATTTATTTTTTGAAGGCTCGACGCATGGTCGAGAAGGGGTGTTTGGCCTATGTAGCTTATGTTCGAGACACCACTGCAGAGTCTCCGATGATTGATTCAGTTCCAGTAGTCTGGGAGTTCATAGATGTGTTTTCTTCTGACCTTCCTGGCAAGCCACCGGATCATGATATCAATTTTTGTGTTGATTTAGCTCTAGGTACCCAGCCTATATCTATACCACCATACCGTACGGCTTCAAAAGAGTTGAAAGAGTTGAAGAAGTAGGTTGAGGAGTTGTTAGAAAAGGGGTTTGTTAGACCAAGTGTGTCACTTTGGGGTGCACCAGTGTTGTTTGTAAAGAAGAAGGATGGGACCATGCGGATGTGTATTGGTTACCGCTAGTTGAAAAAGGCTACCATCAAGAACAAGTACCGTTTCTACGCATTGATGATTTGTTTGACCATTTGCAGGGTGCTTGGGTGTTCTCTAAGATCGACTTGAGATCAGGGTACCATCAGTTGAGGATTCGGGACTTAGATGTTCTGAAGACTGCTTTCCGTTCTAGATATGGTCATTATGAGTTTCTGGTGATGTCCTTTGGCTTGACTAATGCCCCAACAGCGTTTATGGACTTGATAAACATGGTGTTCAGGCCTTATACTGATTCCTTTGTCATCATCTTCATTGACGACATCTTGATATATTCACGTAGCTTGGGGGAGCACGAGCAACATTTGAGAGTAGTGCTCAGACCTTGCGAGAGCAGAAACTATATCCTAAGTTCTCCAAGTGTGAGTTTTGACTAGAGTCAGTAGCATATATTGTGTCAGGAGAGGGTATTAAGATGGATCCCAAGAAGATTGAGACAGTTCAGAGTTGGCCATGTCCTACTTCAGTGACCGAGATCAGGAGTTTCCTGGGGTTAGCAGGTTATTATCGGCTATTCGTACGTGGCTTTTTATCTATTGCATCACCTCTGACTAGATTGACCCAGAAGGGTACTCCTTCCAGCTGGTTCGATGATTGTGATACGAGCTTTCAAAAGCTCAAGACGACTTTGACTACAACACCAGTTCTTGTGTTTCCTTCTGGCTCAAGGATGTATACGGTATATTGAGATGCTTCACGCGTTGGCTTGGGTTGTGTATTGATTTAGAAGGGGCGAGTTATTCCATATGCTTCGCATCAGCTGAAGTTTCATGTCAAGATTATTATGTGCACGATCTGGAGTTGGCGAAGATTGTTCATGATCTTAAGATATGGAGGCATTATCTGTATGGGGTGTCATGTGAGGTTTACACTGATCATCGCAGCTTACAACATTTGTTCAAGATGAGGGATCTCAATTTGAGGCACTTATAAAAGGATTATGACATCACCATCCTTTATCAGCTGGTCAAGGCAAATGTGGTCGTAGATGCCTTGAGTAGGAAAGTAGAGAGTATGAGTAGCTTGACATTCATTTTAGCAAAGGAGAGGCCATTAGCTTCGGACATTCAATCCTTGGGTAACAGACTTGTGAGGTTGGACATCTTAGAACCTAGGCAAGTTCTTGCGTGTGTTGTTGCCCAATCTTCACTTTTGCAGCAGATAAAGGCCCGACAGTTCGAGGATCCACATTTGGCAATTTTCAGGGAGACGATGCTATGGGTTAGTCCAAGGAGGTTTCTATTGGCGAGTATGGTGTCCTGTGACTCCAGGGTCGCCTATGTGTTCCTAATATAGATGGCTTGATGAGAGGATTCTAGAGGAGGCACATAGTTCATGGTATTCTATTCACCCAGGTTCTACGAAGATGTATCGTGACCTGAGCCAGCATTATTGGTGGCAACAGATGAAGAAGGACATAGTTGAGTATGTGGCTTGGTGTTTGAATTGTTAGCAGGTTAAGTATGAGCACCAGAGGCCAGGTGGGTTATTGCAGCAGATGCCTATACTTGAGTGGAAGTGGGAGCACATTACTATGGACTTCGTAGTCGTTTTGCCGTAGATATTTTGGAAGTTTGATGTGGCTTGGGTCATTGTCGACAGATTGAGCAAGTCGTCCCACTTTATTCCGATGATGAATACTTATTCTTCAGAGAGGTTGGCCCAAATTTACATTCGGGAGATAGTCCAGTTGCACGATGTGCATGTTTCCATCATATCAGATAGAGACCCTCAGTTCACTTCCCATTTCTAGAGAGCCGTTCAGAGTGAGTAGGGGACCCGTGTGGAGCTCAACAGAGCATTTCATCCTGAGACCGATGGACAGTTGGTGCAGACAGTTCAGATTTTAAAGGATATGCTTAGAGCGTGTGTAATTGACTTTGGAGGGCAGTGGGATCAGTTCTTGCCCTTGGTAGAGTTTGCTTACAACAACAACTATCAGTCCAGCATCGAGATGGCTCCATTTGGGGCTTTATATGGTCGGCGATGTCGTTCTCCTATTGGGTGGTTCGAGCCTGGTGATGCTAAGTTGTATGGTACAGACTTGGTGAAAGATGCTTTGGAAAAGGTAAAGTTTATTTAGAAAAGGCTTCGAACAGCATAGTCCATACAGAAGAGTTACGCGGATCAGAAGGCGCGTGATGTATCATTCATGATCGGCGAGAAGGTTCTCTTGAAAGTCTCGCCAATGAAGGGTGTTATGAGATTCAGGAAGAAGGGCAAGTTGAGCCCAAGGTTTATTGGCCCATTTGAGGTATTGAGGCGAGTTAGAGAGGTTGCTTACGAGCTTGCTTTAGCTCCTAGCTTATCGGGAGTTCACCCAGTTTTTCACGTGTCTATGTTGCAGAGGTATCACGCTGAGCTGTCCCATGTGTTAGACTTCAGCACTATTCAGCTAGACGAGAGCTTGGGCTACGAGGAGGAGCCAATTGCCATTGTTGATAGACATGAGTGCCAATTGAGATCCAAGAGGATTTTTGTAGTAAAGGTCCGGTAGAGGGGCCAACCAGTCGAGGAGGTGACATGGGAGTCCGAGGAGGACATATGGGTGTTGATACCCAATTTTTCCTATAATATTTTTTGAAATACATATATACCTTTAAAACTACGCATTAGCATCAATTGGTATTTTTCCAAAATCCAAAATTAATTTATCTTAGTATTTTATTCATATAAATAATTACGAAATTGCATCACGAAGGTTTTAAAACATTTCTTGATTTAATATTACTATTTATGATCCTATTAAGTCCAAACTATTTCATAAAATGGCCGGATTTACATCTTTTGGTTACAATTGCAATAATTTTGCAAATATAGCTCATGCATCCATCACTACGTTACTGCATAATTATTTCAAAGTATCCCCATGCATGAAAATTATTTTTTCTCATTGTTAATTATTTTATAAAATAATTTTTATTCAAATACTTGGGTATTTAACAAATGGCCCTTTTATTTCAAACTTATCCAGCCTAAAACCCCCTTAATATTAAACCAAAACCAGCACAAAACCCAAGCCTAAATCCCATCTGACCCTAACTCAATTAAGCCTACCTGACCCAATACCCCGGTATCCTGGCCGTTGATCAACGGTCCAGATCCTCCTTAACTTAATTAAACCCATATACCCCTTCAAACCCTAATCATTTCCCACCCTTCCCCGCCGTCATCTGTTCCCTCCTCTCTCAAATGCTCTCCACCTAAACCCTAATCTTCAAACGCTGTAACTCACCTACTGCCCTCCTATGGTGGCTCTTCACCATCTCAGGCCTCTAATGGCCTCCTGCTTGCTATGGTGTCTCCTTTTTTAGATCCTTGAAGAGATCCTCAAGGTACCTACGTGGTCTGTTTACACCTTCGGGTTTCTCTTGCCTGTTTCAGGCTATTTAGCTTGATTTTGAGTAAGATCTTTCTCATAGTTTGTCCTGAATCCATGATTTCTTAATGATCGTCTCTGTCACCTTCTAAAAAACCCTAATTTTATCATTTGATCTTCTCAGATTTGTCCAGATCTGAGATGAATCAAATCTATTTCACATGTTTTCACGAAGGTATTATGGGTTTTTGATCGATTCTCCATTTTCCTAAAAACTAGGGTTTACTGAACTCACCTTTTTCAAAGCCTTTCTCACTTTCAAGTGTTTAATCGTGCTTCTTAAGTGTTATTGACCGATTCATGTTAATATTGTTTGAACCTTAATCGATTTATGCTAAAGCCCTAATTTCTTACATTTTTTGCTCCGATTCTGGGTCTTTCCGTGCTACTTGTTACGTTATTATTTCTGTGCTTGACTTTTATGATTTTTCTTATTCTAATTCAGTATTGCATGACTTTTACCCTAGCTCATCTCTACTAGGGTTTCTGAGTCGATCTCTTGGCTAATTTATGTGTGTTTATGAAGTTGTGTTCAGCCTACTCATCTATTTGTGGAAACTAATATTTTCCCTCTCTTTAAATTACTATTATTTTGAATTCTATTTATTGATTTGCTTGGTTAAAAATTATGTGCTGATTCTTGATTTATTCCCTAATTTACAACTTTAATTATTCTTTTTACCTTATTGCCCGTAATGTCACTGATTCTTCATGATTATTTCCTTAATTAAACCCTATTTGTTTACCTCTTTACTTAAGTCTGATTTGATTTTCTTGCCTTAAGTGACTCATGTCCTTTAACCGTTGGGTAATTGTCCTTAATTAAAGGAAGATTACACTGATTTCGTATGTGATTGATTTTTCAATTTCCCTAATTGCTGAGTTTCGATTTCTTTTGCCTTATTCTACTCTGCTCCTAAACTTCTGTATATACTCTCCCCTATTCTCAATTAAAAATGAACATTAGTTTATCAACTACTCTTGCACTCTAAAAAAGTTCTCTGTTCTGCTACTTGTGTTCTTCACCAGTCTAGCTGGCTGTAAGCCAAGGCTAGAAACTGTACAACACTTATCTTACATCTTGTGTTCCCTTTCCCTAACTAGTATGCCTCTAATTTAAATATTAGAACCTAAACCTATGTGCTTATTTACTGCCTTAGTTCATCAGTCCTGAGTTTATTCCTGCTTCTGTTTACTACTTATCTAGCATGCCTAATACACCTTATTCAATATGTGATTAGCATGTCTTAACTTACTTACCTACTGTTTATCTAACATGCCTAAATTTTTCCTGATTCCATATGTGATTAGCATGTATAAGTTATGCTTACATGTCTATTATTTATTTAGCATGTCTAAATCTTGTTTTGCTCAGCATGCCTATACTATGTCTACTGTCGATATTTGCCTAGACTGTCCATTCAGGTTCTTGCCCATTCTGTTTTGCTCATGTAAAGTCACCTAGTCCTTCAGGAAAATCGAAATGGTGTAGTTGGTTCTGTCCAGTGTTCATGTATTTCCAATATATCTTTAATTTGATCCTTGCTCTATGTTGCAATGACCCAACTTATCGCTAAACTGTTAGTTTTGTAGAACCCCTTGAGAATTCTATGTACCCTGTTGTTTATATGCTCCATTATACCCTAAGGTGTACCCTATGTGTCCTCAGAAATTTCCCTAATTGCTGAGTTTCCATTTCTTTTGCCTTATTCTACTCCGCTCCTAAACTTTTATATATACTTTCCCCTATTCTCGATTAAAAACGAACATTAGTTTATCAACTACTCTTGCACTCTATAAAAGTTCTCTGTTCTTCTACTTGTGTTCTTCACCAGTCTAGCTGGCTGTAAGCCAAGGCTAGAAATTGCACAACACTTATCTTACATCTTGTGTTCCCTTTCCCTAACTAGTATGCCTCTAATTTAAATATTAGAACCTAAACCTATGTGCTTATTTACTGCCTTAGTTCATCAGTCCTGAGTTTATTCCTGCTTCTGTTTACTACTTATCTAGCATGCCTAATACACCTTATTCAACATGTGATTAGCATGTCTTAACTTACTTACCTACTGTTTATCTAATATGCCTAAATTTTGCCTGGTTCAATATGTGATTAGCATGTATAAGTTATTCTTGCATGTCTATTATTTATTTAGCATGTCTAAATCTTGTTTTGCTCAACATGCCTACACTATGTCTACTTGTCGATATTTTCCTAGACTGTCCATTCAGGTTCTTGCCTATTCTGTTTTGCTCATGTAAAGTCATCTAGTCCTTCAGGCAAATATAAATGGTGTAGTTGGTTCTATCTAGTGTTCATGTATTTCCAATATATCTTTAATTTGATCCTTGCTCTACGTTGCAATGACCCAATTTATTGCTAACCTGTTAGTTCTGTAGAACCCCTTGAGAATTCTATGTACCCTGTTGTTTATGTGCTCGATTATACCCTAAGGTGTACCCTATGTGTCCTCAACCCCTCTCTCCTTGTGTGAAACCTGCTTGCTAAGTGTTTCTGAATAATGAGTGTTCTGTGATTTCTGTTTGACTTAAAGTGTTTTCATACTTTCTTAAGCTGTTTTCCCTCCAAATTAGTACTAGTTCTTTTCAGGAAATCTATTCTGTTTACCAAACTCTTTCAAATCATCTCAAGCACTCTCACTTATTCTTAGCTTATTAAGTCCTGCCCCTCTAGTATGTGTACTGCCTAAAGGTCCCTAAGATCTATCAGAACTCTGGCATATTAGGGCTAGGTTTTCCACACTGTGGATAAATCGGTCTTTATTTGAGAAAGGTCTAGGTGTGAGCATTGCCCGGGATCCTTGAGGTCCTTAGGGAACTCTGACACACCTGGACATGAACTTAGCTATGAAATCCTTGGAATTTTAAACTATTGAAGGCCTGATACACCAGGATTTGCTTTGGGCCTACTTTAGGCTCTCTATAGCTTAATTCATATTCTATATATGTAATTTTTATCTGTAATAAATAACTGCAAACAGATATTGGGTGACTAGTGAAAAGGGAGGGCAGTTGTATACTGTGGGTAAAGATGGGTAGATAACATGCTTATAAAGTTCATTTGGTTCAAATGTGTTTGTTAGATAACATGTCTATAGGGTTCATTTTGGTTCAAATGTGTTTTTGTTAGATAATATGCCTATAGGGTTTTGCTTTGGTTCAAATAAGTTCTGCATGCTTTACATAATTAGACACCATGCTTATAGGGAATAAAAAAATCACTAAGGTTCAGTTTCCATTACGGCGCATATTCAAATCTGCCTCATTAGAAATCATGCCTAGAGGATCTAAATCAGTTTTGACTATAGAAATCATTCCTATAGGAACTAAAATCAGTTTTGATTATAGAGATCATGCCTATAGGATCTAAAATAATTTTTAATTAGAACTCATGCCCATAGGATCTAAATCAATTTAATTATTCTACTTGGTCTTCAATGCTGTGTTAATTAATGTCTTCCTAGAATCGTGTCTGCATATACACACCTGGGCAAGCCTTAGGGCGTTAAAATTGAAACTAGTTCCATTTATGTGCGAAATTATCCAGGCTTAACAGGCTGTAAAGAACCTGTAGGCAAACTGGTTAGGGTTCTTCCACTTTCCTTATGTATGTCATGAATCTGTAACATTCATCTAGATACCATGTTCTTAGGATTTCTGAATTTTCTTCAAAACCTGTGTTTTAGATGTGCTGTTTGTTTGCCTATATACATGCGGAGGTAAAATGTGAGTCTTCTAAACTGCTTGTCCTATATTTTATTGCCTGTCGCCTAGATTTTTACCTTTTTATACACCTTAGGCTGTCTAGAACTGTCCAGATTTAAAGGTCCCAAATTGCTCCAGGACCATAAGGAAGGGACGGGTAGCATCATGCTTAGAGGTTGCTAATTAAACTCACTTATATAACCACCAACGGGAGGGTAATGGGTAGTAAAAGGATATGATGACCTGCGCATTAATGTAACGTGTAGCCCTCATTGAGGAGTGATTACCGGGCATTGCATGGGTATGATCATGTAGGCTAATCAACCTAGGACTCCCCTTTCCCAATTCCATATGTTTTTAAATTCTCCAAACTTCCTTTTCTTTACGTATACAAAAGTCATCCAAATCTCTTCACTTTCATTATATGAACTTCCTTGACCATATGTGCATTTAGATAGGGAATGCTACGTTATTTGCAAATATTTGATTGCTTGTTAATTGCTAATTCATATAGTTTAAGTTCGGTTAGGACCCACCATTGTGGACTGCGAGAGGTGCCTAACACCTTCCCCTTAAGGTTATTTTGAGCCCTTACCCTAATCTCTGGTAATGCAAACTAGTCACAAGAGTTAATTACTCTAGGTTCCCTAACGCACCATAATACGTTAGGTGGCAACTTTTCAAATACCTAATTCCCAAAAAGGAAACGAGTTATTCCCCATGAATGTCAAAACCCAGACTTTCCCCGCAAGAAGGGAAAAAAAAGGGTGGCACGACAGTGGGTATCCACACTTATTTGGCACTTCAGATATGAATCTAAACCCATTCGAGGACGAACGTTTGTTTAAAGTGTGGAGAATGTAACAACTCGACTGGTCGTTTGGCTTTTTAGAACCTTGTTCCCCTAGATAAGACTTCTCGTACTTGCTTTTACTAATTTATCACTTGCGAGAATATTTGGTTCGGGATTTGGATGAGTTTGGGTTGAGATCGGAACACTTGGTTCCTCAAGGTTGGCTTAAAAGGCCAAGTTTGACTTCGATCAATGTTTTGAGTAAATGACCTCGGAATGCGGATTTGAAGATTCCAACAGGTTCATATGATGATTTTAGACTTGGGAGTATGTCCGGATCAGGTTTTGGATGATTCGGGAGCGTTTTGGTGCCTAATAGTGAAAGTTAATTCCTTAAGGATTTTGAAATTCTTAAACATTTGGTTTGGAGCGGGTTTTTGTGTTATCGAGGTCTGAACAGAGTTCCAACACCGAGAATAGTTTTGTATTTCCATTTAAGACTTGCACGCAAAAATTTGGTGTCAATCCAAGTGGTGTAAGTGTGTTTCATTCCATTTGAAGTAAATTGATGAACTTGAAGTTCATAAGTTTGATTCAATTGGTTTTAGGGGGTGATTCTTAGATTTAGCATTGTTTTGGGCGTTCTGAGGGTTTGAGCGAGTCTGTTTTATGATTTCAAACTTGTCGGTATGTTTGGGCGGGGCCCGGAGACCCCGAGCATCAATCAGGCGAGGCTCGAGTGAAGTTGGAAAATTTAGAAAGTAGCTGAAGCTCCAGTCTTTTGTCATAACCGCACCTGCGATTGGTTAGCCATAGGTGCAAGACCGTAGAAGCAGTCGTTCTCTCGCAGAAGTGGCCAAGGAAGGCTAAGCCGAAAGCTACAGAATCAGCTAAGCTTCCCAGAAGCGGAACCGCAAAAGCGATTTGCTTCCCGCAGAAG
The DNA here is from genome assembly GCA_026770625.1 of Nicotiana glauca. Lineage (NCBI taxonomy): Eukaryota > Viridiplantae > Streptophyta > Magnoliopsida > Solanales > Solanaceae > Nicotiana > Nicotiana glauca. Next base: position 49,615 of record MU709695.1, read on the forward strand.
CGGCTGTAACGACCCGACTGGTCATTTTGAGCAATTTTGTATGGTTTGGAAGTTTGAGGTTTTGAGCATATTTATGTGTATCGACTTGAGCGCATGGTTTAATTCAGTTAACGGATGATTCAGAGTCAAATTGGAAGAAGGAAACTAGTTTTGGAAGTTTAAACGGTGAAAATTTGACAAGGATTGGACTTTTGAGTAAACGGCCCCTGAATCGGTCATGGGTGATCTCAATAGCTTTTTATGGTGATTTTGGACTTAAGAGCGCGTCTGGATTCTCATTTGGAGGTCCGTAGTGTAATTTGAGGCGTTTCGGCGAAATTTTGAAAAATTGAAGTTCGGAAAATGGATAGGTTTGACTCATACTTGACTTTTGTGATATCATGGTCGTAATGCAATTCCGAGAGTTAGAATATCTCCGTTATGTCATTTTGGACTTTTCTGCAAAATTTAGCGCCAGTCTGGGTTGATTTGATAGGTTTCGGCACGAGTTTTGGAAGTTGGAAGGTTTGAAAGTTCCTAAGTTTGATTCTTGGTGTGATTCGTTGTTCCGGTGTTTCTTGATGTGATTTGAGACCTCGAGCGAGTCCATGTTAGGTTATATGACTTGTTTCTGTGTTTGGGCGAGGTCCCGACAGCCTCGGAAGCGTTCCGGGTGGGCTATGAGTCATTTTCTCTTATTTTTGAACTGCTGTTTTCTGCTTCTGGTATCCTCTTTCGCGATCGCGAACCGCCTTTCGCGTTCACTGACAACCTGGAAATCCGTCTTCACATTCACGTAACACGCCTCGCTTTCGCGAAGTTCTGCCTTATCCTTCTTCGTGTTTGCATAGTAGAATTAGGAGTTGGGGGCTGGTGGCTAATTATTTTCGCGTTCGCATTCGCGTCACCTTCTCCGTGTTCGAGTAAGAATCTATTTTTCACTCTCCACGTTTGTGTCCCTTAGCTCACGTTCGTGATGGCTTTTCTTGGCAGCATCAGTTTCCTTTCTTCGCGAACGCGGTTGTCCTTCCGCGTTCGCGATGGACAAAATCAGGGCAGACAGAATATAATTTCCAAATTGAGGGTTAAACCATTTTCACCATAACTTGACTTGTTGAGCTCGATTTTGAGCGATTCTTTGAGGGATTTTCTCACAAAATCGATTGGGTAAGAGTTCTTCACCTAGAATCAAACATATTCCATGATTTTATATTCTTTTTCATCATTTAATTTGAGTTTTGGGTTAGTAAAAATGTTGGTTTTTGAAGGAAATTCCTAAAATAAAAAAATTCACAATTTGAGGGGCCAAATGGTATCAGAATTTAATAAATTTTGTATGGTTGAACTCATATTGGAATGGGTATTCGATTTTTGTAAAATTTGTCGAGTTCCGAGGTAGGGGCCCGAGGGTCAACTTTTGGACCGATTTTTGGATTTTGTTAAAGATTGAGACTTTATGATCCAGAATAGTTTCTTATGTGTTTTATCTGTGCTTTGAAGTTAATTTGGCTAGATTTGAGCCGTCCGGAGGTCTTTTCACCCGAGAAGTGCATTTTAGAATATCGGTTTGTCGTCTTTGAGCTAAGTATCTTGCCTAACTGTAATGAACCGACCGGTCGTTTTGAAATTTTGCATTTAGCTTGCCATTTCTTTGGCATGACTAGCCCCGGGTGATGTATTATAACTTATGTAAATCGTCGGTTTTGGTTTTTAGGGTAATCAGAATGAATTTGGAAGAACAGTTCTCAGTTTGAAGCTTAAAATTTGAAAGGTTTGATCAAGTTTTGACTTGTTAGTATATGATCTCAGATTGGAATTTTTATGATTTGGTTAGCTCCATAAGGTGATTTGGGACTTTGGAGCGTGTCCGGAATGTGTTTTGGAGGTCCGGAATAGATTTAGGCTTGAATTGGCGAGATATGAATTTTGGCGTTTTCCGGTTGATAGGTGAGATTTTGATATAGGGGTCAAAATGGAATTTCGGATGTTGGAGTAGGTCTGTTTGTGTCATTTGTGATGTGTGTGAAAAATTTCAGGTCATTCGGAGGGGGTTTGATAGACTTTTTGATCGAAAGCGAAATTGCGAAGTTTTTGGAGTTCTAGGCTTGAATCAAGGGTTGATTTGATGTTTTGATGTTGTTTTGAGGGTTAGGTTAGAACAACTTTTAATAATGATATGGGATATGTTAACATGTTTGGTTGAGGTCCCGGGGGCCTTGGGTGAGTTTCGGGTGGTAAACAGACCAATTCTTGGTTTGGAAAGTTGTAGATTTTGTTGGTTTTTATTGCAGAGATTTTTGTTCATCGCGTTCGCGGAAGGTACATCGCATTCACGAAGGGTGTTTTCTATGGTGATGATTTTGTTCTACGCGTTCGGGAAGGAGAAGACGCGAATGCGAAGGTTTAGGCAGCATGTACATCGCGGACGCGTGATTGGGGTCGCGTTCGCGAAGAGGAGTGAGGCCGTTGGGGACCCCAGGCCCTTGTTCTATGCGTTCGCGAGATTAGTATCGCGTTCATGAAAGCCTGGGCTGGTGAAACATCGTGTTCGCGTGGCTGCGTTCGCGTTCGCGCATGAGTGGTGAGGCATTGTAATTTGTGCTACATGAACACGAGAGGGAGGCCGCGTTCGCGAAGAAGGAAATAATATTTGGGGCAGAATGTTTAAAAGTGGGTTTTGTGATTTTTTGGTCTATTTCCTCTATTGTTGAGCGATTTTGGAGCTTTTTGAGAAGGGTTGAAGAGGAAATCAAGGAGAAACACTTGGAGGTAAGAATTTTGAACTGAATATTCGATCCTATGTTGGTTCTTACTTGTTTAAACATGAAATTAATGGAATCTAAAGCCTAAAATTTGGAAATTAGGGCTTGAAATTGGAGAGTGTAAATTGGGGATTTGATGGGCCATTTGAGGCCCGATTTTGATGTTCTTGGTATGTATAGACTCGTGGTATCAGAATTTGATAAATTTTGTATGGTTGAACTCATATTGTAATGGGTATTCGATTTTTGTAAAATTTGTCGGGTTCCGAGGTACTAGCACGGGGGTCGACTTTTGGATCGATTTTTGGATTTTGTTATAGATTGAGACTTTATGATCCAGAATAGTTTCTTATGTGTTTTATCTGTGCTTTGAAGTTAATTTAGTTAGATTTGAGACGTCCGGAGGTCTTTTCACCCGATAAGTGCATTTTAGAGTATCGGTTTGTCGTCTTTGAGGTAAGTATCTTGCCTAACTGTAGCGATCCGACCAGTCATTTTGAGATTTTGCATTTAGCTCGCCATTTCTTTGGAATGACTAGCCCCGGGTGATGTAATATGACTTATGTAAATCGTCGGTTTGGTTTTCAGGGTAATCGAAATAAATTTGGAAGAACAGTTCTCAGTTTGATGCTTAAAACTTGAAAGGTTTGACCAAGTTTTGACTTGTTAGTATATGATATCGGATTGGAATTTTTGTGATTTTGTTAGCTCCATTAGGTGATTTGGGACTTAGGAGTGCGTCCGGAATGTATTTTGGAGGTCCGGAATAGATTTAGGCTTCAATTGGCGAGATTGGAATTTTGGCGTTTTCCGGTTGATAGGTGAGATTTTGATTTAGAGGTCAAAATGAAATTCCAGAAGTTGAAGTAGGTCCATTGTGTCATTTTTTATGTGTGTGCAAAATTTTAGGTCATTCGGATGAGGTTTGATAGACTTTTTGATCGAAAGCGGAATTGAGAAGTTTTTGGAGTTCTTAGGCTTGAGTCCATGGTTGATTTGATGTTTTTAGAGGGTTCCGAAGGTTGGAACAAGTTTGAATGATGATATGGGATATGTTGGAATATTTGGTTGAGGTCCCGAGGGCCTCGGGTGAGTTTCGGGTGGTAAACAGACCAATTCTTTGTTTGGAAAGCTGCAGATCTTATTGGTTTTTGTTATAGAGATTTTTATTCATCGTGTTCGCAGAGGGTACATCGCTTTCACGAAGGGTTTTTTCTGTGATGATGATTTTGTTCTACGCGTTTGGGAAGGAGAGGACGCGAACGTGAAGGTTAAGGCAGTATGTGCATCACGGACGCGTGACTGGGGTCGCATTCGCGAAGAGGAGTGAGGTCATTGGGGACCCCCAGGCCCCTGTTCTACGCGTTCGCGAGATTAGTATTGCGTTTGCGAAAGCTTGGGCGGGCGAAACATCATGTTCGCATGGCTGTGTTCGCGTTCGCGTTCGCGTTCGCTCATGGTATAGTGGTGAGGCATTGTAATTTGTGCTATGCGAACGCGAGAGTGAGGCCGCGTTCGCGAAGAAGGAAATAATACCTGGGGCAGAATGTTTAAAAGTAGGTTTTGTGATTTTTTGGTTTATTTCCTCCATTGTTGAGAGATTTTGGAGCTTTTTGAGAAGGATTGAAGAGTGAATCGAAGAGAAACACTTGGAGGTAAGATTTTTATTTGATCCTATGTTGATTCTTAATTGTTTAAACATGAAATTAGTGGAATCTAAAGCCTAAAATTGGGAAATTAGGCCTTGAAATTGGAGAGTGTAAATTGGGGATTTGATGGGCAATTTGAGGTCCGATTTTGATGTTCTTGGTATGTATGGACTCGTGGGAGAATAAGGATTTTATTGATGTGATTGGATTCCAAGACGTGGGCTCGGGGGTCGGGTTTGGCCAATTTCGGGATTGTTGGTGAAAATTGGTTATATTCGAGCGGGCTTTGTTCCCTTTGCATATTTTGATGCTATAAATCTGTTTTTGGTTAGATTTGGAGCATTTGGAGGCCGAGTCAAGAGGAAAAGGCATTGCGGGCTAGAGTTTGGTCCGGATTGAGGTAAGTAATGATTGTAAATGTTGTCCTGAGGGCATGAACTCCCAGATTTCACATCGTTGTGCTATTTGGAGGTGGCGCACACGCTAGATGACGAGCGTGGGGTCATGCACCATTGGGGATTGTGACTTAGTCCGTCCGGTATGACTGTTTTACTGCGTATTTGATTGAACACTATTTTCTATCATTGTGTTTTGGGCTGAATGCCATATTTGGCCCTCGTGCCAACTATTTTGTACTTTTAAGGGGTTTTTACTACTATTCCTCACTGTTTGACTTTAAATTTGTACTCAGTCATGCCAAAATTCTACTTTTTTCATAACTTAGCCATGTTTGCTCTATTTTGACATCTTAAATGATATCTCGAGCTGAGCATCACATTTTACTATGCCCGAGTGGCTTTTAGAGATTTCTGACTTAGTAGGGTTGAGGGCCTGTGTCGTGAGATCATTATGGGATTCGGCTGTGAGCCGTAGAGGTACTGTGTTGATTCATGATTAGAAGGCCGAGGGCCTAAGTTGTACGCCACAAGGTGGCTTGATATGAGGTCAAGAGCCAGTATGATTATGCCACGAGATGACTTGATATTGTGCTTGCGCCGTAAGAGGCCCCTCCCAGAGTCTGTACACCCCTAGTGATTGTGGGTACCCAGTGTGAGATGTGATATAGCCCGAGGGGCTGATGCTGTTCCATGTTATTGCCTGAGGGGCTGATACGAGTGATTATGAGGTAGCCCGAGGGGCTTGAGCTAATGGTATTTTCCCGAGGGGCTGATTTGTGTTTCTATCTTTTATCTCTGTTTCATTCACTCATTTGAACTGCTAAAAGATGATTTAAAGAGGTTTTACTAAACTCAAAATTTTTTACGAGCTTTTACAGTTTATTGTATTGTTCTTGCTTTACATTGCCTCGTTGTAACATTTTGCTGTGTTTTACGTGATTTTTTATCGCTCAACTTCCTTTACTTTTATTACTTACTAAGTTGGCTTACTCACATTACTCCTTGCACCCTGTGTGCAGATTCAGGAGTCTCTGGACACGCTAGCGAGGGTTGATTTGCATCCACCGAAGGCTTAATTGGAGTTGGCTTGGTAGCTGCTTAGCATTCGCAGCCCAGTGCTTCTCCTTCCTATCTTTACTTTCCTTGTACTATCTTTGTACTAGACTGTGTAGCCTTTTCATACTCTTGGACGGATGTTTAGATGCTCATGACTGGTGATACCCCGATGTCGGGCTATGTTTTGTTTCCGCATTGTCCTATTTCACTCTATTTTGGGATTTCACTTATTAATGACTTAATTATGAATTATTGTAACTGTTAATTGGTTTAGGGGTTTGTGTCGGTTGGCCTTGTTTCACGATAGGTGCCATCACGACCGGGTCTGGTTTAGGGTCGTGACACTAACCTTGTGTGGGGGACTTCCCCATAGGATTTGAGGCTTCTATGCTAATTTTAGTCCGTGCATGCGAGGTGATGAGTGTGTGCTCGGACTTATTTGTGAAAAATTTGCTTTAGGGTTCTTAGGTCCTTATGTTTATTATGTGGAAAACAGCCATTATGATTGGGTTTCCTAACTGCTAAAATTGCCTCTATATGCTCCACATGATGTTATTAGCTTTCCTCAAATTCTACGTGTTACATTGACCCTTAGTTTTCTTAATTGAAGTGATTGTTCCTTGTTGTTTTGATATTCTTGATTGTAATTTCCTCTATGACTTTGAGCAAATATGTTACATGTCCAATTATTGTGGTTACCGGTGTAGTTATCACGTTCTTATTATGTATTGTTGTTTTATTGAGGTTATCGTGCTTCTTAGTTTTTCCGTAACCCTTATTATGTATTGTTTATTCCCTTTCCGGGATGTTATTGTTTCTATTTTTGATTTCCTTTTCGGGATGTTATTATGTCTATTGTTGATTCTCTTGCCTGGATGTTATTGTTTCTATTGTTGATTCCTTTCCCGGGATGTTATTGTTTCTATTGTTGATTCCCTTGCCAGGATGTTGTTCTTTCTACTGTTTGGGTGAGGAAGAGTGATAAAGCACGAAGGGTGATGTTGCGCACATTTACATTTATATTGATGCATATGGTGATGAAAGAGAGATAAAATATGAAGGGTGATGCCGTGCACGAAGGGTGTCATGACCGGGTACGGTTTAGGGTCGTGACAAGTTGGTATCAGAGCCTAGGTTACATAGGTCTCATGAGTCATGAGCAGGTTTAGTAGAGTCTCGCAGATCGGTACAGAGACGTCTCTACTTATCCTTAGGAGGTTGCAGAACCTTTAGGAAAAACTTCACATTATAGAATTCTTATCGTGCGTCCTCGATTCAGCTTGAAATGTAACTCTTTGAATTGCTTCCACGCGTTCGCATGCGCGTATGAGCGCTAGGTATTGGATGTGCATAGACGGCTTGTGATTCCCTTATCGAGGGGTGAGATGTGATTTCTGTGTTGATGTTTGGCCAGTCTGGAGGACTTGAGGCCGGGCCTTACCTGTAGCTCGAGCCCTGAGCTGTTGATTGTGCGAGTGTGTGTTTCTGGATTTATATATTCAATATTGTCCCTATTAAGGGAAGTGATGACTGGATAGTTACGTGATGAGTGTGATGTGACTGCGAGATGTGTTCATATGAATTGAATGAGATGAGAAGGGTCTGCTTTGGGGTAGCAAGAACTATCTCGTGCTTGTTTCAATCGTGATTTGATGTATAGCCCCTAGATGTGGTTTTGTTGAAAGATCTTATCATGTTGCCTAATTGGGAAGTGAAGTAGATTTGACATTGTGATATGAGTTCCGACTTTGGAACATTAAGTGACTGCATAATGTTTATGACGATGGAAGAGTATAAATAGATGTTAGTTTGAGGCAAAGCTGGTGGGTTATCTCCTGCGGAGTGTTCTGAAGTTTGTGTGATCCTTATGTTGTTTGTTGGAAGATCTCTTTTACCAGTGAAAAATATATGTGTTGCAATTTAAATTTGGGTCGCTTAAGAGAGTGGGCTTGACTGCTACGAGGGTGAGTGCGGGATTTGTAGAAGATTTGAATTACTAGATGGTCTGTGTTGCACGATCTTATGAACGATTGAGTTTAATCTCACTATGGTATTATGGAAGTAATAGAATATATGCATTATGAGTTATTATGTGTTTTGATCTATGGCTTTGAGCCAAGTGGGGGATTCTACTATTGATTAGTTGATTGCACAGTTATGTGCTATGTTGGTTCCAGTTTGAGGCATACTAGTGAATCAGTTATGTCTGACGGAGGTTGAGACCGAGGATGGCTCCAGTAAAGGAAATTTCAATAAAGGTTATGTTATGATTTATGGGTGGATGAGAATCACGGCATGACTTGAGTTGTCATTGGTAAAGGATGTATGGTGCGTAGATGAGGAAGTTGTTTGGTTGCATTAAGGTGAGGTTACATTCTGCGGTGTTAGAGTGTTAACGGAGCACAGGTCGTCTGGTCCGTTTGATAGGCCTAATTATAGTTTGAGTAGGGTGGATGACTCTCGAGACTTTATCTAGTGGGTTCAAGATTTTACATGTAATAATTGGAGATTTTTAGGTTGTATATTTGGCTAGAAACTAAGGTTTGCATTGGAGGGTGTCAAGACTTGTGGCATTTCTAAATCAATTATGGGATTCTATATATCAGTATCAAGAAGGTGAAGGTAATGGCTTTGATTTGTAGGAAGTCTCTTAAGGGTAGGTATTTTGAATATGGTGCTGTTGGGAATATTTAAGAGAGTATTCAGCGGCTTATGAGCCGTAGATGGTGTGGTTTTATGCTTGAGTCTCGTGTGGTGAGTCTGGGTTGAGGAATTGCGATATTATGGCAAGGAGAAGTATCAATTTGAAGGTAAATTAGAAGGAACTTGGATAAATAGGATAGCTTGGTAGTAGGCCGGATCGGCATGGTAAGGATATGATTATTTCTTTGGGTGCTTACGAGGTAATGAGTTTCTACAGGTGTTTCGCGGCAATGCTCCTGGGTTTTAGTGGCCTGCATAGCTTGGTTGAGTTAGAAGGAGGTAGTCCTGACGATTTTGTTTTGTGCAAATGGAATTCGGAGAGTTCTTGATGGTTTCTACCACGGTTAGAGATGTATATTTTCTACGAGCGTAAGGAGCATGGATGTATAGTGATCTTCTTCTAAATAGGATCAATGGAAAGTTCTTGGCTAGTTGAGTACGTAGTTGCTTGTGGCTCGGAATGGATACGAAGTTCTCATGTTTATCCTAGGATGGTATATGTTGTACGTTGTGTAAAATTGAGATTTCGCATGTGTAAGGTCACGATTCAGTTTTGAAAGGAAGGTCACAAATTCTTAGGTAACACGAACAGTTTCAAATGACTAGATAAATGAGATCACTGACTGGTATGGCTTGATGAGAGTATAAATTTTAGAAAGGGCGATGTTTTGAGTTGAGGATACTTCATTAGTATTGCAGCACTCTCTTGTTGGATCGACTGCTGATATTCGAGTTTGCTTAGTGGCACAGAAGAATTATAGGAGTACCTCTCGTGGGATGATTGGGTGTTATAGGTGTGTTGTATATTAGGACGGTGAAGTTGAGATCGGATATGGTAATTCGCGTGCTGTATGGATTTGAAGACTGGGAATTCTCACAAACAGGTTAGGTCGTGGTTGTGGACCGCGTATAGTGATCTTGTGTGGTAACTATTGGAGGTTTGGAGACCCATGTGGAACCTTGTTGCTTAGCATGCTAGATTTTGGGGTGATATTGGGTATGGACTGGTTGTCTCCGTATCGTGTTATTCTGGACTATTGCATTAGGACGACGACATTGGCTATGCTGGGAATGCCACAAATTGAGTGGCGAGGTTCGACTTTTGAAGACTCAGCGGATGGCTGGGAAGGGTTGGCTTTCTTATTTGGCCTTCGTGACGGATGTCAGTGTAGAGACTTCTACCATTGATTCAGTTCTGGTGGTAAGGGACTTCTTCAGATGTATTTCCTGATGCCGGGCATGTTGACGGATAGGGTTGTTGATTTCGGTATTGATTTGGTGTCGGGCACCGTATCGTATGGCACCGATGGAGTTAAATGAGTTGAAGGGGTAGCTTCAGGAACTCCTTGATAAGGGGTACATTGGTAGTCAAATAAAGATGTGTGCTCTACATCGAGTCGGCTTGGTTGAATTCGAGTTGTATTGTTGAGGGATATGTTCATTCAATTGTTATTGAGCTTATTAGAGATCTGGGGAGATCTCTGAGTTACCTTTTCGTGTTGCGAGGCATTGGGTTTGTTGGTCATAGGCACATGTGGTGCGGTTTTATCAGGGTCTCTCAGTGGAATTCGAGCAGGAAGAGTATTGGGTATTGCTCGGCGGATGGCGTATCTTTTATGCCCTTTCAGGTTTGTGTAATGTTATGTCAATTTCTTTGCCGTGGTTATGATGATTTGCTTTGGTTCTAGATATCGAATTGCGCGTGGTTGTCAATTTTGAGCATGGTGACTTGAGGTGTTTCATGTGGATATGTGTTTGGATAGGGTCACGTATTGCAACGAAGTTATGTGGAGGTATGACCCTTCGGGTTGATTCGTGTGTTCTATTTCTACGACGTGTGACGGATTCTCAACATTGTGTTTGTTGGTACTGGTGAGCTTGTAGTACAGCTCTCCCATTTGAGTCATTTTTCATGATTTGAGTACGTTCGGATTGTTTCTCATTGGTGCGCTAATTGCACGAGTTATGGCTTTAGGTAGTATTGATGTGTCATGTCACCAGAGTAGTTGTGTTGGATTAGATGAGGTCATTGGGATCTAGAATGAATACAAATGGATTTGGTTTCAACATGTTGGAAGGACAATATCGATGTTCAGCTAAAAAATTTGCTATGGTCCTTGCCAAAGGAGAAGTCGCTTCACGAATGGTTGATCTGAGGAATGGTTATGACTTTCTACATGTTTCATTTATCATTGGCAGTATACAGAAGTGTTGGAATGAGGCTTCATTTGATAAGAGGTTTATTATCGATATTCGGTTGTTCTGAGAAACTACTGTGATCGGAAGTTATTGCTACGGGAGTTTGAGCTATGCGGTATATCATGTAATTGTATCTGAGGTTGTAGGTATGGTTTGTTACAGCATGTTCGGGCTTATTCAGAGTATAAATGTGAGATTCTAATCTTGTAGATGATTTCAGAAGTGGAAATATGGTTCTAAGGTTTATGGGCTAGGTTGGATAACGGAATTTCAGTTACATTGTGTTATCGAACCTATATGAGATAGGGTGATATGGGACACCCCCGGGTATGAGCATGGTAAGGTTACACAGCAGTTTGTTGGTTTTCGGAACAACTCTAGGCACGTTCGAGGATGAACGTATGTTTAAGTAGGGGAGGATGTAACGACCCGACCGGTCGTTATGAGCTTTTGCATTTTGCTCACCAGTTCTCAGGCATGACTAGCCCAGGTGATGTATTATGACTTATGTAAATCGTCGGTTTTGGTTTTCTGAGTAATCGGAATGAATTTGGAAGAACAGTTCTCAATTTGATGCTTAAAATTTGAAAGGTTTGACCACGTTTAGACTTGTTAGTATATGATCTTAGATTGGAATATTTATGATTTGGTTAGCTCCATTGGGCGATTTTGGAATTGGGAGCACATCCGGAATGTGTTTTGGAGGTCCGGAGTAGATTTAGGCTTGAATTGGCTAGATTGGAATTTTGGCATTTTCCAATTGATAGGTGAGATTTTGATTTAGGGGTCGGCATGGAATTCTGGAAGTTGGAGTAGGTCCTTTATGTCATTTGTGATGTGTGTGCAAAATTTTAGGTCATTCGGACGAGGTTTGATAGACTTTTTGATCGAAAGCGGAATTCGGAAGTTTTTAGAGTTCTTAGGCTTGAATCCATGGTTTATTTGATGTTTTGATGTTGTTTTGAGGGTTTCGAAGATTGGAACAAGTTTGAATGATGATATGGGATATGTTGGCATGTTTGGCTGAGGTCCCGAGGGCCTCGGGTGGTAAACGGACCAATTCATGGTTTGGAAAGTTGCAGATTTTGCTGGTTTTTGTTGTAGAGAGTTTTGTTCATCGTGTTCACGGAGGGTACATCGCGTTTGCGAAGGGTGTTTTCTGTGATGATGATTTTGTTCTACGCGTTCGGTAAGGAAAGGACACCAACACTAAGGTTAAAGCAGCATGTGCATCGTGGACGCGTGATTGGGGTCGCATTCGCGAAGAGGAGTGAGGTCGTTGGGGACCCCAGGCCCTTGTTCTACGCGTTTGCGAGATTAGTATCGCATTCATGAAAGCTTGGGCTGGCAAAACATCACGTTCGTGCATGGTATATGGGTGAGGCATTGTAATTTGTTCTACGCGAACGCGAGAGTGAGGTCGCGTTTGCGAAGAAGGAAATAATATCTGGGGCAGAATGTTTGAAAGTGGGTTTCACGATTTTTTGGTCTATTTCCTCCATAGTTGAGCGATTTTGGAGTTTTTTGAGAAGGATTGAAGAGGGAATCAAAGAGAAACACTTGGAGGTAAGATTTTTGAACTCAATATTTGATCCTATGTTTATTCTTACTTGTTTAAACATGAAATTAGTGGAATCTAAAGTCTAAAATTAGGAAATTAGGGCTTGAAATTGGAGTGTAAATTGGGGATTTGATGGGCCATTTGAGGTCCAATTTTGATGTTCTTGGTATGTATGGACTCGTGGGAGGATAAGGATTTCATTTATGTGATTGGATTTCGAGACGTGGGCTCGGGGGTCGGGTTTGGCCAATTTCGGGATTGTTGGTGTAAATTTGTTATATTCGAGCGGGCTTTGTTCCCTTTGCATATTTTGATGCTATGAATCTGTTTTTGGTTAGATTTGGAGCATTTAGAGGCTGAGTCAAGAGGCAAAGGCATTTCGGGCTAGAGTTTGGTCCGGATTGAGGTAAGTAATAATTGTAAATGCTGTCTCGAGGGTATGAAACCCTGGATTCACATCGTTGTGCTATTTGGAGGTGACGCACATGCTAGATGATGAGTGTGGAGTCGTGCACCATTGGGGATTGTAACTTAGCCTGTCCCGTATGATTGTTTTATAACGTATTTGATTTAAAATTGTTTGCTATCATCATGTTTTGGACTGAATGCCATATTTGGGCCTCGTGCAAACTGTTTTGGACCCTTAGGGGATTTTCACTACTATTCCTCACTATTTGACTTTAAATTTGTACTCAGCCATGCTATATTCTACTTTTCATAACTCAGCCATGTTTACTCTATTTTGACATCTTAAATGATATTTTGAGCTGAGCATCATATTTTACTATGCCTGAGTGGCTTTTAGAGATTTCTGACTTAGTAGGGCCGAGGGCATGTGTTGTGAGGTCATTATGGGATCTGATTGTTCGCCGCAGCGGTATTATTTTGATTCAAGATTATGAGGCTGAGAGCCTGAGTTGTACGCCACAAGGTGGCTTGATATGAGGCTGAGAGCATGTATGATTATGCCACGAGATGGCTTGATATTGCGCTTGGGCCGTAAGGGGCCCCTCCCGGAGTCTGTACACCCCCAGTGACCGTGGGTACCTAGTGTAAGATGAGATATAGCCTGAGGGCTGATGTTGTTCCATCTTATAGCCCGAGGGGCAGATTCGAGTGATTGTGAGATAGCCTGAGGGGCTGGTTCTGTTGGTATTTGGCGTGAGGGGCTGATTTGTGTTTCTATCTTTTATCTTTGTTTTCATTCACTCATTTGAACTTCTAAAAGATGTTTTAAACAGGTTTTACTAAACTAAGAAGTTTTTACGAGCTTTTACTGTTTTATTGTATTGTTCTAGATTTACACTGCCTAGTTGTAGCATTTTGCTGTGTTTTACGTGATTTCTTTTTGCCCAGTTGCTTTTACTTTTATTACTTACTGAGTTGGAATACTCACATTACTCTTGCACCCTGTGTGCAGATTCAGGAGTCTCGGGCCACGCTAGCGAGGGCTGATTTGCTTCCACCGCATGCTAATTTAGAGTTGATTATGTAGCTGCTCGGCGTTCGCACCCTAGTGTTTCTCCTTCCTATCTTTACTTTCCTTTTACTAGCTTTGTACTAGACTGTGTAGCCTTTTCATACTCTTAGACGGATGGTTAGATGCTCATGACTGGTGACACCCCGATGTCGGGTTGTGTTTTGTTTCCGCATTGTCCTATTTCACTCTATTTTGGGATTTATCACTTATTAATGACTTAATTGTGAATTATTATAACTGTTAATTGGTTTTTGGGGTTTGTGTCAGCAAGCCTTGTTTCACGATAGGCGTCATCACGACCAGGTCCGATTTAGGATCGTGACAAGTTGGTATCAGAGCCTAGGTTACATCGGTCTTACGAGTCATGAGCAGGTTTAGTAAAGTCTCGCGGATCGGTACAGAGACGTCTATACTTATCCTCGGGAGGCTTCAGAACCTTTAGGAAAAACTTCGCATTCTTGAATTCTTATCGTGCATCCTTGATTTAGCTTGAAGTGTAACTCTTTGAATTCCTTCCACGCATTCGTATGCGCGTATGAGCACTCGGTATCGTCTGTGCATAGATGGCTTATGATTCCCTGATCGAGGGGTGAGATGTGATTTCTGTGTGAATATTACGCCAGTCTGGAGGACTTGAGGTCGGGCCTTTCCTATAGCTCGAGCCCTGAGCTGTTGATTAAGCGAGCGCATGTTTCTGGATTTATATATTCGATGGTGTCCCTATTAAGGGAAGTGATGACTAGATAGTTATGGGATGAGTGTGATGTGACCGCGAGATGTGTTCATATGAATTGAATGAGACGAGAAGGGTCTACTTTGGGGTAGCAAGAACTATCTGGTGGTTGATTTCCATCATGATTTGATGTATAGCCCCTAGATGTGGGTGTGTTGAAGGATCTTTTCATGTTGCCTAGTTGGGAAGTGAAGTAGATTTCACGTGTGATATGAGTTCCAACTCTGGAACATTGACTGTGTAATGTTTATGACGGTGGAAGAGTATAAATAGACGTTACTTTGAGGCAAAGCATGTGGGTTATCTCCTGTGGAGTGTTCTGAAGTTTGTGTGATCCTTATGTTGTTTGTTGGAAGATCTCTTTTATCAGTGAAAAATATATGTCTTACAATTTGAATTTGGGTCGCTTAAGAGAATGGGCTTGACTGTTAAGAGGGTGAATACGGGATTTGCAGAAGATTTAAAGTACTAGACGGTCTGTGTTGCATGAGCTTATGAAGGATTGAGTTTAATCTCACTATGGTATTATGGCAGTAATAGAGTGTATGCATTTTTAGTTATTTTATGTTTTGATCTATGGCTTTGAGCTAAGTGGGGGAGTCTGCTATTGATTAGTTGATTTCACGGTGATGTGCTATGTTGGTTCCAGTTTGAGGCGTACTGGCGAATCAGTTATGGCTTACGGAGGTTGAGACCGAGGATGGATCGAGTAAAGGAAATTGTAATAAATGTTATGTTATGCTTTATGGATGCATGAGAATCACGGAATGACTTGAGTTGTTATTGTTAAAGGATGTACGGTGCGTAGATCAGGAAGTTGCTTGTTGCAAAGGTGAGGTTACATTCTATAGTGTCGGAGTGTTAATGGAGCACAAGTCGTCCAGTCTGTTTGATCGGCCTAATTACGGTTTTAGTAGGGTGGATGACTCTCAAGACTGGTTCTAGTGAGTTCTAGATTTTACATGTAATAATGTGAGATTTTCAGGTTGTATATTTGGCTAGAAACTAAGGCTTGCATTGGAGGGTGTCAAGACTTGTGGCATTTCTAAATCAATTATGGGATTCTATATATCAGTATCAGGACGGTGAAGGTAATGGCTTAGGATTTGTAGGAAGTCTCTTCGGGGTAGGTATTTTGAATGTGGTGTTGTTGGAAATATTTAAGCGAGTATTCAGCGGCTTATGATCCTTAGACGTTGTGGTTTTATGCTTGGTCTCGTGTGGTGAGTCTGGGTTGAGGAATTGCGGTATTATGGCAAGGAGAAGTATCAATTTGAAGGTAAATTAGAAGGAACTTGGATAAATAACATAGCTTGGTAGTAGGCCAGATCGGCATGGTAAGGATATGATTATTTCTTTGGGTGCTTATGAGGTAATGATTTCTACAGTTGTTTCATGACAATGCTCCTGGGTTTTAGTGGCATGTGTAGCTTTGTTGAGTTAGAAGGAGGTAGTTCTGACGATTTTGTTTGTGCAAATGGAATTCGGAGAGTTCTTGATGGTTTCTACCACGGTCAGAGATGTATATTTTCTACGAGCGTGAAGAGCATGAGATGTATGATGATCTCTAGATGGGATCAATGGAATGTTCTTGGCTATTTGAGTACGTAGTTGCTTGTGGCTCGAAATGGATATGAAGTTCTCGTGTTTATCCTAAGATTGTATGGTATATGTCGTATGTTGTGTAAGATTGATTTCGCATGTGTAAGGTCACGGTTCAGTTTTGAAAGGAAGGTCACAAATTCATAGGTAGCACAGACAGTTTCAGATGGCTAAATAAATGAGATCACTGACTAATATGGCTTGATGAGAGTATACATTTTAGAAAGGGTGATGTGTTGAGTTGAGGATACTTCATTAGTATTGTGGCACTCTCTTTTTGGATCGACTGTTGATATTCAAGTTTGCTTGGTGGCACAAAAGAATTATAGGAGTACCTCTCGTGGGATGATTGGGTGTTAGAGGTGTGTTGTATATTCGACAGTGGAGTTGGGATCAGATATAGTGATTCACGTGCTGTATGGATTTGAAGACTGGGAATTCTCATAAACAAGTTAGGTCATGGTTGTGGACCATGTATAGCGGTCTTGTGTGGTAACTATTGGAGGTTTAGAGACCCGAGTGGATCCTTGTTACTTAGTATGCTAGATTTTGGGGTGATATCTGGCATGGACTGGTTGTCTCCGTGTCGTGTTATTCTGGGCTGTTGCGCTATGATGGCGACATTGGCTATGAGAGAATGCTACAGATTGAGTGGCGAGGATTGATGGATTATGTTTCCAGTTGGGTGATTTCATTTTTGAAGATCCACCGGATGGATGGGAAGGGTTGCCTTTCTTATTTGGCCTTCATGACGGATGTCAGTGCAGTGACTCCTATCATTGATTCAGTTCCGGTGGTGAGGGATTTTTCTGGCTGTGTTTCCTGCTGTCGGGCATGTTGCCAGACTGAATTGTTGATTTCAGTATTGATTTGGTGTCGGGCACCGTATCGTATGGCACCGGCGGAGTTAACGAGTTGAAGGCGTAGCTTCAGGAACTCCTTGATAAGGGGTACATTGGTAGGCCAATATGGATGTGTGCTCTACATCGAGTCAGCTTGGTTGACTCCGAGTTGTATTGTTGAGATTAGAGATTTGGGGAGATCTCTGAGTTACCTTTCTGTGTTGTGAGGCGTTGGGATTTTTTGGTTATAGGCACATGTAATGCGGTTTTATTGGGGTCCCTCTATGGAATTCGAGCGGGAAGAGTATTGGTTATTGCTCGGTGGATGGCGTATCGGTTGTGTCCTTTTGAGTTTGTGTAATGTTATGTCAATTTCTTCATCGTGGTTATGATGATTTGCTTTGGCTCTAGACATCGAATTGCACGTGGTTGTCAATTTTGAGCATAGTGACTTGAGGTGTTTCATGTGGACCAGTGTTTCGATAGGATCGCGCATTGCAACGAAGTTATATGGCGGTATGACTCTTCGGGTTGATTCGTGCGTTCTGTTTCGACGATGTGTGACGGGTTCTCAGCATTGTGTTTGTTGGTACTGGTGAGCTTGCGGTACAACTCTCCCATTTGAGTCATTTTTAATGATTTGAGTATGTTCGGATTGTTGCTCATTGGTGCGTTAATTGCACGAGTAATGGCTTTAGGTGGTATTGATGTGTCATGTCACCAGAGTAATTGTGTTGGATTAGATGAGGTCATTGGGATCTATAATGAATAAACGGATTTGGTTTCAGCGTGTTGGAAGGATAATATCAATGTTCGGCTAAGAAATTTGCTATGGTCCTTGCCAAAGGAGAAGTGGCTTCACGAATGGTTGATCTGAGGAATAGTTATGACCTACTACATGTTTCATTTATCATTGGCAGTATACGGAAGTGTTGGAATTAGGCTTGATTTGATAAGAGGTTTATTATCAATATTCAGTTGTTCTGAGCAACTATTGTGATCAGAAGTTGTCGCTACGAGAGTTTGAGCTATGCGGTATATCATGTAATTGCATATGAGGTTACAGATATGATTTTTTATAGTTTGTTCGGGCTTATTCAGTGTAAAAATGTGAGATTCTAATCTTGTAGAGGATTTCAGAATTGAAAACGTGGTTCTAATTTTATGGGCTAGGATGGATTGCAAAATTTCAGTTACATTGTGTTTCAGACCTATATGAGATAGGGTGACATCACCCCTGGGTATGTGCATGGTAAGGTTACACGGTGGTTTGTTGGTTTTCGGAACAACTCTAGGCATGCTCGAGGACGAATGTATTTTTAAGTGGGGGAGGATGTAACGACCCGACCTGTCATTTTGAGATTTTGCATTTCACTTGCTAGTTCTCGGGCATGACTAGCCCCGGGTGATGTATTATGACTTATGTAAATCGTTGATTTTGGTTTTAGGGTAATTGGAATGAATTTGGAAGAACAGTTCTTAGCTTGAAGATTAAAATTTGAAAGGTTTGACCAAGTTTTGACTTGTTAGTATATGATCTCAGATTTGGATTTTTGTGATTTGGTTAGCTCCGCTAGGTGATTTGGTACTTGGGAGCGCGTCTGGAATGTGTTTTGGAGGTCCCGAATAGATTTAGGCTTGAATTGGTGAGATTGGAATTTATGCGTTTTCCAGTTGATAGGTGAGATTTTGATTTAGGGGTCAGAATGGAATTGTGGAAGTTGGAGTAGGTCCGTTGTGTCATTTTTGATGTGTGTGCAAAATTTTAGGTCATTTGGACGAGGTTTGATAGACTTTTTGACCAAAAGCGGAATTTAGAAGTTTTGGAGTTCTTAGGCTTGAATCTATGGTTGATTTGATGTTTTGATGTTATTTTGAGGGTTCCGAAGGTTGGAACAAGTTTTAATGACGATATGGGATATGTTGTCATGTTTGGTTGAGGTACCGAGGGCCTCAGAAGAGTTACCGGTGGTAAACAGGCCAATTCTTGGTTTGGAAAGTTGCAAATTTTGTTGGTTCTTATTATAGAGATTTTTGTTCATTGCGTTCGCGGAGGGTACATCGCGTTCGAGAAAGGTGTTTTTTGTGATGGTGATTTTGTTCTATGCATTCAGGACGGAGAGCACGCGAACGTGAAGGTTAAGGCAGCATGTGCATCATGGATGCGCGATTGGGGTCGCGTTCGCGAAGAGGAGTGAGGTCGTTGGGGAACCCAGGCCCTTATTCTATGCGTTCGCGAGCTTAGTATCGTGTTCACGAAAGCCTGGGCTGGTGAAGCATCGCGTTTGCGTTCGTGCAGGGTATAGTGGTGAGGCATTGTAATTTGTACTACGCGAACGCGAGAGTGATGCCGCGTTTGCGAAGAGGGAAATAATATCTGGGGTAGAATGTTTAAAAGTGGATTTCGCGATTTTTTGGTCTATTTCCTCCATTGTTGAGCGATTTTGGAGCTTTGAGAAGGATTGAAGAGGGAATCGAACAGAAACAGTTGAAGGTAAGATTTTTGAACTCAATACTCGATCCTATGTTGATTCTTACTTGTTTAAATATAAAATTAGTGGAATCTAAAGCCTAAAATTGGGAAATTAGGGTTTGAAATTGGAGAGTGTAAATAAGGAATTTGAGGGGCCATTTGAGGTCCGATTTGATGTTCTTGGTACGTATGAACTCGTGGGAGGATAAGGATTTCATTGATGTGATTTTTATCAGATTCCGAGACGTAGGCCCGGGGGTCGGGTTTGGCCAATTTTGGGGTTCTTGGTGGAAATTGGTTATTTTCGAGTGGGATTTGTTCCCTTAGCACATTTTGATGGTATGAATCTATTTTTGGTTAGATTTGGAGCATTCGGAGGCCGTGTCAAGAGGCAAAGGCATTGCGGGCTAGAGTTTGGACCGGATTGAGGTAAGTAATGATTGTAAATGTTGTCCTGAGGTTATGAAACCCTGGATTCACATCGTTGTGCTATTTGGAGGTGACGCACACGCTAGATGATGAGCTTGGGGTCGTGCACCGTTGGGGATTGTGACTTAGTCCGCTGGGGATTGTGACGCACACGCTAGATGATGACTGTTTTATAGCATATTTGATTGAAAACTATTTGCTATCATCATGTTTTGGGTTAAATGCCATATTTGGGCCTCGTGCCAACTGTTTTGGACCCTTAGGGGATTTTTACTACTATTTCTCACTATTTGACTTTAAATTTGTACTCAGTCATGCTATATTCTACTGTTTTCATAACTCAACCATGTTTACTCTATTTTGACATCTTGAATGATGTTTCGAGGTAAGCATCATATTTTACTATGCTCGAGTGGCTTTTAGAGATTTCTGACTGAGTAGGGCCGAGGGCCTATGTCGTGAGGTTATAATGGGATCGGGCTGTGTGCCGCAGTGGTATTGTGTTGATTCATGATTATGAGGCCGAGGGGCTGAGTTGTACGCCATAAGGTGGCTTGATATGAGGCCGACAACCTGTATGATTATCCCATGAGATGGCTTGATATTGCGCTTGGGCCGTAAGGGGCCCTTCTCGGAGTCTGTACACCCCCAGTGAATGCGGGTACCCAGTGTGAGATGTGATATAGCCCGAGGGGCTAATGTTGTTCCATGTTATTGCCTGAGGGGCTGATAAGAGTGATTGTGAGATAGCCCAAGGGGCTGGTTCTGTTGGTATTTTGCTCGAGGGGCGATTTGTGTTTCTATCTTTTATCTCTATTTTCATTCACTCATTTGAACTGCTAAAAGATGTTTTAAAGAGGTTTTACTGAACTAAGAAGTTTTTACGAGATTTTACTGTTTTATTTTATTGGTCTGGCTTTACACTGCCTCGTTGTAGCATTTTGCTGTATTTTACGTGACTTCTTATCGCTCAACTGCCTTTACTTTTATTACTTACTGAGTTGGCATACTCACATTACTCACTGCATCCTGTATGAATATTCAGGAGTCTCGGGCCACGCTAGCGAAGGCTCATTTGCTTCAACCGCATGCTTATTTGGAGTTGACTAGGTAGTTGCTTGGCATTCGCATGTGATTCTCCTTCCTATCTTTACTTTCATTATGTGGAAAGCAGTGGTTATGATTGGGTTTCCTAACTGCTTAAATATCCTCTATATGCTTCACATGATGTTATTAGCTTTCCTCAAATTCTACGTGTTACATTGACCCTTAATTGCCTTAATTGAAGTGATTGTCTTCCTTATTGTTTTGATACTTCTTGATTATAAGTTCCTCTATGACTTAGTGCAAATATGTTACATGTCCAATTGTTATGGTTACCGGTGTAGTGATCACATGCTTATTATGTCTTGTCGCTTTGTTGAGGTTATCGTGCTTCTTGGTTTTTCCGTGACCCTTATTATGTATTTTTGATTCCCTTGTCGGGATGTTATTGTTTCTATTTTTGATTCCCTTGCTGCGCTGTTATTGTTTCTAATGTAGATTTCCTTGCCGGGATGTTATTGTTTCTATTGTTGATTCCCTTGCCGGGATGTTATTGTTTCTATTGTTGATTCCCTTGCCGGGATATTATTGTTTCCATTGATTGATTCCCTTTGTCGGGATGTTGTTGTGTCTAATGTTTGGGTGAGGAAGAGTGATAAAGCACGAAGGGTGATGTCGTGCACATTTACATTTATATTGATGCATATGGTGAGGAAAGAGAGATAAAGCACGAAGGGTGATGCCGTGCACATTTATATTATTCATATGGTGAGGAAGAGTGATAAAGCACGAAGGGTGATGCCGTGCACATTTATATTTATATTGATGCATATGGTGAGGAAGAGAGATAAAGCACGAAGGGTGATGTCGTGCACATTTATATGATTCATATGGTGAGGAAGAGTGATAAAGCACGAAGGTTGATGCCGTGCACATTTCTATTATTGATTGCATGGTGAGGATTGAGAGATACAGCACGAAGGGTGATGTCGTGCACTTTCTGTTGTTGTGTTTATTTGTTGTTATCAATTCAAGAATTTTAACTGTTTAAATTCCTTTACTACTATGAACCTTTGTGTTGGAACCTACAGTGTTTTGATACCTCATCGTATTTACATATATGTCACACCCCAAAATCCGAGGAGCGCGACCGGCGCTCAACCGAGTAAACCCGACCGAGCAAGCCTGTTAGGTCTCATTCTACCCAAACTAACTCATGAATAAATAGGAGATGGACTCCATTCATCAAATTCTATCAACGTATAATTAACGATTTCCATTTCATTTTCATTATCAGCTTAAATTATAAATATCAAAATATGACAAGTTTGTAAATCGTTGCCAAATACCAATATTTCAATCTTAATTCCAATTCCCAACATAACCCACAACCCGTCTATGGAGCCTCTAAATATGACTGAAGAATAATACAAAAATGCCGGCAACAAGGCTCCGGCTATACCTTACACAAATACAAAAATAAGACTCCGGGAAGAACAGCAGCATAAGCCACGCAAGGCCCCGAGGGGAAAGGGGCTCACCAACACAGCTGACGGAAAGTGGAGGAGGTGCTACTGCCGGTGGACTGGAGTGCCTACTATAGTACCACCTACAATCATAACACGAATGTAGCGCCCCCGGCAAAAGGGACGTCAGTACATTTGAATTGTACTGGTATGTATAACTAAACACCAATTTACTAGAATGAACTATCAAATAGGTATAATTAAATAACATGGGTAAATCAAAGATGCAATTCATATAATCTTTCATACAATTTCCAAAACATAGATTAGGGCATTTCTGTCACATGTTCACCACTGTTCTCAATACCACCGCCATCTAGAGCGGAGTCCGGTCATGACCCGACCGACTAGGTCATCTCATTGGAGGCATTACTCTCAATCAATATTTTATTTCCCTTATCCGGAATTCAATATCAGCATATTACCACCATGTGTGCGGCATGGTGTCCGATCACGACCCGATCGGCTAGGTCACCTCATTGGAGGCATTACTCCATTCTCATTAGTCAACAACTTCAACTCTTTATTCCACACATATCATAACAATTCATGGGCACTCATGGCCACTATCATCATATTGTTTTCCCTTTTCGATATTCGTTGTACAAGTTGTGATCATAGACACATATATCAAAGATAACTCAAGTTGCAATCACAGGTAAGTGAGCACGTAGCTAGCATGAATAATTCTTTGTATCGATGTTGGCTTGTAGCCCAAGTATTTCAACACATAACTGTACTTTTTCATCATTCTCTAATTATCAAGATTGGTACATTCTTCACATTGAGGCACATCCTTCACGAATATTTATAGATATATGCAAATCAATTAATGCGTAATAACAATCAATACACTAGCCAATTCAACTCTTACCATACTTTCATAAATGACAACGGAGCTCAATTTCTAATAAAAAGGGGGTTTTAGCCATACATACCTCANGAAATTAAATCGAGAATTAGAGATGAGACTGAGACTCTAGCTTGGTTCAAGCATATTGACAAACCCTAGAGGTGCAATGTGATCTTAGGCCCCTTTTTGAGAGCAATTTATATCATTTTGTACCCCTCTTTAATTCACCACCTCCCACTACTCTAAGGTTTGACATGCATGCAAGGAATCCATTGTTATACACATGAATTACCTCACTAGTGACCCCTTATATCTGAGAATAAAACAAATAAGAGTTGGGGTGATGAAGTCTTACCTCTTGAGATGAAGGTCTAGGGGCCTTCACTTGATTTTCTTCAAGGATTTAGCCATATCTTATGGATTAATTTGATGGGTAGACTTTCCCTCTCTAAAAACCCTCTCTCTCCCTCTAGAAATGCTTGGAAGAATGTTTAAAATGAGCTATAACACCGGATATATCGATATGGAGGTCAGGTTAAAAATTAGAAAATTGGAGCCCCGAGTCAATTATGCGATCGCATTTGCGATCGCAGAGTAAACATGCGGTCTGCATAATGGACCGCAAAATGTTTCCCAGAAACTGGACACTCTGACTCAGTCTGCGGTAAGAATGCGGTCTGCATTCACGTTCTGCGGTCGCAAAGTGCACCGCAGAACTAACCCTCACAAAATTCAAAGGAAGATATGCGATGACTATGCGGTCCGTATTTCGATTATGCGACCGCATTTTCGGCCGCATAACTGACTTCAGTTTTAACCAACATTCTGACTAACTCTGCGGCAGATATGCGGTCCGCATACCTGATTTGCGGCCGCATTCTGGACCGCATTTCTTGCATTTTTCTGAAAACTTATTCTTGTCTTTTTTCATGCATTATTCAATCCAAAAAGGTCTGTGCCTATATTTATGAATTGCTAACACATGATCCTAACTCGGCACCACGGGATCCGGGTTTTCGAGTAGGGATTTCACGGGGCCTTACAATATATACATTTCAATACATCAAACTTTAAATAATTGTTACATCTTTAATTCAATTAGTTTCTCAATTATATTCCCTTAAACCGTCTGAGGTTGTATTTTGCTTAAAAATGAATTTCTACTAAGTTCTAAGTTATGAACTCCCTTGTTAAAAATAATAATTCATTAAATGTTGTATTTAAATTGAACGGGGTATTTTCTTGTAACGACCCGGCCGGTTGTTTTGAGCTCTAGTGCATCGTTCAATAGTTTGAGGCCATAAGCATCTTCACTTCAGGTATTATGACTTTTACGTGTGGTTGGAATTGAATTCCGGGAAATTCGGAGTTGATTTGGAGAAAGAATTCTCATTTCGGAAGCTTTAAATTAAAAGAATTGACTAAGATTGAATTTTTGAGTGAACGGCCTCGGAATCGGAATTCAAGATACCAGCAGGTTCATATGATGATTTCAAACTTGGGCATATGTCCGGATCGGGATTTGGAAGACTAGGGAACGTTCGGAACCTATTGTGGAAGTTGGCATTTTTTAAACAATTTTATAAGTTTGGGTTGAAGTGCATATCAGTGTTATCGATGTTCATTTGGGATTCCGGATCTAGAAATAGCTCCATATGGTGATTTTGGTGTTGGGAGAGCAATCAGAAGTGAATTCGGAGGTTCATGGGTCATTTTGGAGTCATTTGGCTAAAGTTAGAAATTTGAAGGTTTTTGAGAAGTTTGACCAAGAGCTAACTTTTTGATATCGAGGTCGGATTCTAATTCCAGAAGTTGGAATAGATCCATAATATTGAATATGACTTGTGTGCAAAATTTGAAGTCATTCCGGATTGATTTGATATGTTTCGGCGCAAAATATAGAAGTTGGAAGATTTGAAAACTCATAATTCGATTCGATGCGCGATTCATGATTTTGACGTTATTTGATGTGATTTGAGGCCTCGAGCGAGTTTGTATCATATTATAGGACAAGTTGGTATAATGTTTTAAGGTTCCTAGGGCCTCGGGTGGATTTCAGATGGTTAACGGGATGGATTTCAGACAAAGAAAGTTGCTGAAATTCTGTTGCAGAAGCCGTTCACCAGAAAATTTCTGATGCGAGGAGTGGAGTTTGGAAGCTCATATCTTGCAATATATAAGGGATAAGAAAATTTGAAAAACATAAAGTTGTAGCCCTTGCATTCTAGTTTTCATAAAGTTAAACCATTCATGATTTGGACATTTTATCAGAAAGTTATGGTCGATTGAAGATGGCTGGTGGAGTAGTTTCGACAGAATTTTCTGATGCATGAAGCCGATTTTAGAAGCTCATATCTCGGAATATATAAAGATTTATATGGTGTAGAACCTATCAAATGAAAGATCTTCGAGTCTAGTTTCTAAATCTTCAAACCGTTTCTCATTTGGATATTTTCACAAGGAGTTATGGGCATTTTAACAGAAGGTGTACATTAGGGGAAAATGGTAATATGATGTACAACCTGCACAGCGCAAGGTACAACTCGATTAAGCCTGGGCCGATTATTTTAAATACGTGTTTTAGCCCATTTCTTTCAATTGGCTTGGACAATTTTGGAGAGCTCAAGGAGGGATTTTCACCAAGCAACACTAGGTAAGTGAATTCTTCCTATTTTTGAGTTAAATATGTGATCTTACATGGATTTAGACACAAAAATCAGTAGAAAAATGTGGAGTTAGGGCTTGAGATTATGAGACCTTCTAGGGATGATTTGAGGGGTTAAACGAACTCCGATTTTCGAGTTCTTTATATGTACGAATTTGTGAGATGATGAAGAACATTTTGGTATAAAGTTTGTCCAATTCCGGGACGCGGGCTCGGGGGTCGGGTTTTGTGCTTAAAATCGATATTTTTCAATTGGTCTTTATATGTACTAAGCATATAACCCAAATTAATCAAAGAAAGAGAAAAGAGAAATACCCGGAACGACCCTTTTCAATAATGAAATCGCCTAGCATAATTTGATGATAAAAATCTTAACTTGGTAGATTTGGAGCACTAGGAAGTTGGGTCGAGAGGCAAGCATGTTTCAGAGTATCTTTTCGAGCTAGTTCGAGGTGAGTAATGATTTTAAATGATGTTCTAAGGGTATGAACCCTGGATTGCACAACGTCGTGCTATATTGAGGTGAAACACACACTAGATGAAGAGCGTGGGGTCATGCACCGTTGTAAATTGTGACTTAGTCCATCCCTAATGACTATTTTTCTGTATAATTGGCAGCTAATTGTTAGATAATATTATACTTTGGGCTAAATGCCATATTTGGGCTTCGTGAAACTGTTTGAACCCTTAGGGGATTGTTAATGATATTTTCCTCACTGTTTAATTTCATACTTGTGCTCAGTCATGCTATATTTTCACTATTTTAAAAACTAAGCTATGTTATTCTATTTTAAACATATTAGTTGTTATTTACAAATATATTTGAGCTGAGCTTCATATTTTACTGATGCCCGAGGGGCTTATGAGATTCTGACTAAGTAAGGCCGATGGCCTGTATTGTGAGGATACTTTTGGGTCGGGCTGCACACCGCAGTAGTGATATACTGATTATGATAATGAGGTCGAGGGCCTGAGATTGTGCGCCACGAGGTTGATTGATATTGATATGAGGCTGAGAACCTGTTTATGATGCCACGAGATGGCTTGATATTACGCTTGGGCCGTAAGGGGCCCCTCCAGAAGTCTGCACACCCCCAGTGAGCATGGGTACCCATTGTGATGTGAGATATAGCCCGAAGGGCTGGTATGGTTCTGAGATATAGCCTGAGGGGCTGGTATTGTTCTGAGATATTGCCCGAGGGGCGGATTTGTTGACGTTGTGCCCGAGGGGCGAACCTTTATGTGCTTATCTTTCTTATTTACCTATCATGTACTTGTTTAATTGTGTAATTATTCCCGAGGGACGGATCTTCTATGCTTATCTGTTCTAATTGCTTGCATTCAATTGTTTAACTGTTGAAAAGCCATTTTTGAAGAAGTTTAAACTGAGCTAAGGTGCTTAAGCGATTTCACAGCTTCATTGCTTTCTTACTGGTTTTGTACTGCTTCTATACAGCATGTTGATGTACTCTTCGTGATTTCCTATCACTCAGTCTTCATTTATTTTTATTACTCATTGAGTTGGAAGTACTCACTTTACTCCCTGCACCTTGTGTGCAAATTCAGGTATTTTTGAACCCGGTAGCGGGTATTGGTTGGTCAGAGGCATAGTCATCGGAGTTTAGCAAGGTAGCTGCCCGACGTTCGCAGCACTGCTTTTCTCCCTCTATATTTCATTAGACTGTATTTAGTACATTTTTTACTCTAGTTGTATTCGCACCTTAGTAGATGCTCATGACTAGTGACACCCAGTATCGGGCTGTATTGGGTTTGTTTTTTCGCAAATTATACTGTTAACTGCTTATTTTTGAGATTTTATCATATTTACGACATAGTACTTATTATTTTATTACTTAAGATTGGAATGGGAATGTGTCGGTTGGCCTTGTCTTCACAAGAGGCGCCATCACGACCGGGTCCGGGTTTGGGGTCGTGACATTTCTTTACTCAAATGATTTCTAAAAATTACTTCAACTTTTCTTGCTTGTTTTCTTAATTAGTTTGGAAATTATAATTTACTTTATATTATGTAAATGAGACTTCTTGAACATCTTAAGTGCATTTGTACGGACATTATGTATTGTATAGCATATGAATTTTGTTGTTAAAAGTGAGATGGAAAAAAATATGTGGGCACAAGGTGCCGTGTGTGCTAAAGGTTCGAAAGTTGAGATTATGATATAAGAAACCAAGGATTGAGATGGTCGGGATTGGGTATTAGACATGATGTGGTTGATTGAGCTGGCATTGCCTTCTTTATTTGAATACATTCTTACCTGTCTTTGTTCATGTTATGTCAGTGTTGATTCACTTGGTTATCTGATTTACTTGGTTATTGTTCGTTACTATCCGTGTTCTCCCTTTATTGTCCCTACTATTTTGATTTTGATTTTTCTGCGTTGTTGATATTACCTCGTATATTTATCTCGATATTTTATGATCATATCCTATTCATTTCATTTGACCAGTAGGTGACTTGACTGTTCCTCGTCACTACCCCACCAAGGTTAGTCTTGATACTTAATGGGCACCACCGTGGTGTGCACATACTACACTTTCGTACATCTTTTTGTGTACAGATCCAGGTATTGATCGATAGTAGTTGTGTGGGTTGTTGCGGTGGAGGCTCACAGTAACCTGTTGCTGCGTTCGCAGGACCCAGAGTCACCTTTATTTGTATTTACGTTCCACTGATTCATTCTCGTTCTGGAACAATGTTGTATTTATTTTGTATGACTACTCTTAGAAAGGTTTATGATTTGCACCACCGATTTTAGGAATTGTGATTCATTGAGAGTTATTTAATTTAAAGTCAGTAAATGTTAATGTTATTTCAGTAAATGTTAGGCTTACCTAGTTTACAGACTAGGTACCATCGCGACTCCTTCGGAGGCATTTTGGGTCGTGACTGAGGCCCCACGGCCAGCTGAATTTTTGCAGAAGCGGACACTTTTTCGCAGATACGGTGGGCGCAGGTGCGGCCCAGGACCGCAGATGTGGAAATCACTGAAGCAGTGACCTTCATTTATTGCGGGTGTTAGCCATTTTTGGCTCATTTCCACTCCAAAGATGGGCGATTTTAGGGCTCTTGAGAGAAGATTTTCACCTAGCAATTTGAGGTAAGTTATTTCTATTTATTGTGAGTTTAATACTTGGGTTTTGGGTAGATTAACACACAAAGATTTGTGAAAAATCATGGGATTAGAGTAAAACTTAGGGTTTTGATAAAATAATGATTTAACCACGAAATTTGTTATGGAATAAAGTAGAAATCATATATTCTTGATCCTTAGGCTATAGAGATTAACTTTCTTCAAAAAAAAAAATTGAAATCCGAGAACGTGGGCCCGGGGGTGGATTTTAGGAAACTTGTAGTTAGGGTTGGGTAATTACTTTAAGAGTTAGAATGCAAACTTGTAAGCTTGTATTGACTAGTTCCTATCTCGTTTAATTAATTTTGGATCGTTCGGCTCCAAATTGAGGGGTTAAGCACGTTCTTGATACTAGAAGTACGCTTTGGAGCGAGGTAAGTCTCCTTTCTAACCTTTTAAGAGGGAATTGTCCCATAGGCGAATTAACTGATTATGTGCTCCTAGTTGTGGGAGCTACGTACGCACGAGGTGACGAGAGTCCGTGCGTAGCTACTATAATGTTAATTGTCTGGGTAGTTTTGGAGTCGTATCATGCCATATTTGTAAATGTCTATATCCTTTCATGCTAATGAGATCACTTAGTAATTGTAGGGATTGAAAATAAATATATGTGAACGTAAGCATTTGCTTGAGCACTTGTATGAATTAATTTGACTATGAATGCGCCTTTATGTGCTTTCTTGATAATAATTGATATTTGTGTATCGGGCCGATCGCCTCGATAGAAATAGATGCATTTATGGTTCGCCCTATTCGATCCTTTGGCAGTGCATAGTTTTTTTTACGTTAGACCGGGCCGTACGACTTCGGCATAATATGCGCATGATATTTATGTGAAATCTTATTCATGACTTACTCGGTTAAATGTCTTGAAGTGAAATTATTATAAGACATGACTGAAACTGATATGTTGTTCTCTGCAAACTCTAGCTTGCCATTATTACCATGTTATCCATACTTAGTGAAATCTTTAATCATAATTGGTATTGACCTTAGTAAGTATCAAGTCAACCCATCGTTACTACTTCTTCGAGGTTAGACTGGATGCTTGTTGGGTACATGTTGTTTAGGTACTCATACTATACTTTTATACTTAATTATACATGATCTGAGGCAGGTACATCTAGCTACCAGTCTGGTACGCATTCTTGATCGTAGATCGAGATTCCACTGTTAGCTGCTCCTTTCCTATGACGTCCAGTAGCATGATAGAGTCTCTCTTTGCTTTTAACTGTCTACTCTATTTCAGATAGTAGGATAGATTCATCCTTTTGTGTATTCTTCTAGATGCCCACATACTTGTGATACCAAGTCTTGGAACACACATTGGTAGACTATTCTTTTGGATTGTATCACTATTATTGTACATTGCTAATTATCACTTGTTTTAAATTCAAATTAAGAAATGGTTGTAACTGTTTTAGTAAAGTAAAACAGGAGTCACTAATAATTTCGCGTTGGCTTGCCTGACAACGGTGTTGGACGCGATCATGACCTGTAGTGAAATTGGGTCGATACACCACCTAATCCTATATCCAAACCCCCTTTATATGACACTAGTCTTAGGGTACGCGCGTCACGCGTGTACCCTATATCATTGAATATAAACTTTTTTAAATACCATTTCTAAATATTATATTAAAATATATTAAAATAAAATTTAAAAAAAAGGTTCAAGTTTTTAAAAATGATGAATGTTAAACTCAATAGAAGTCCTCGGATCAAAAGCAACAAAGTTGATCCATTATGTGTTATATCATAATTTATCATTAGTTACATCACATTGTGCATGAATTTCTTTATCTTACTTTGTGTCATAATCCTCCATATGTTTATTGGTTCGAAATATTACAAAGTTTAAGTTATTTGTTCTATTAAATTCGACAACACAAAAATGATAAAAGAAAAATACATACATAAAATATAATTTTTACGTAGTAGAATATTTTTTATATGACAAAAATATTTGCGGAAAAATATTTTCATGAGAAAATATATTTTATAATAGTCATTAGAGATAACGAATAATTGTAAACATTTGAATCTTATATTCTTATCCAATATGTAATTGTTGTGTTCAAATCAAATTTTAATCATTTAGGTGTATGATAATTCTACTTTAATAATTATGTATAAGTGTTTATACTAATCTCCAACAATGGACGTTGGTATCCATAATTACCAAGTATTCTTTATGAGACTTTGTGTTGAAATAGACTAATTTTTCAATGGACTAATATTCATAATTGTAATCTTTTGCTTTATTCTTTCTTCAATATGGAATATATTTTTTAATAAGAAAAGGATATATATAAAGTCTTAAATATTAGGACTTCTTATATAATTTCATAATGGAAAGAATTTATAATAAAAAACTTAGTTGATTTAAATATCCTAAATATTAGGATTGTAACTTAAATTACAATTGTGCCCAACGTAAAATCTATTTTTAAAGGGTAAAAAAGGCGAACGATATTTCGTTAAGAGCCTTCGTTCGTGATTTTAATATAGTACTAGTCTTTAGGTACGCGCTTTGATTGTTATAAAGCGCGTGTTTCTTATATCAATAAATATATCGTCTTAATTTTTTTTTTTAAAAGTTCATAAAAACTTTCATTATGTTATGACCCAAAATCCACTAATGGTCATGATGGCGCCGAATACCATTGTCAGGCAAGCCAATACTTAATAACTAGTAACTTCTCGTTTTAGATATTTCTGAATTCACTTCTTTTATACATTTAAACAAGAATAAATTTCACTGAATAAATTATAATATCTTTAACAATTTCAAAATACTAACTACTCCCATAGACATCCTAGAAATCGGTGTCACAAGCGCATGAGCAATTACTAAGGAATCGAATAAAGTACAATAACTGTCCGGAATACAAACTAGATAGAAAGTAAATACAATACGCTGAAAGAGACTATACTGGCTGTTGGTCGCCTCGAGAAATGCAGCTCACCTAGTCCCTATATAATCCATGTTGCTACACCTAGTAGGCCACTATGAATACATGTGCATGTGCAACAAAAATGTACAGCAAGTATAGCATGAGTACGAAAACAATGTGTACCCAGTAAGTATCCCGTCTAATCTCGAAGAAGCAAAGACAAGAGGTCGATTCGACACTTACTAGTGGTCCAATAATGATACATCCATAATATAATAAATCGAGAATTTTTATAACAGGATTGTAATTCAATAGAATAAAACAAGTAAACAATTCTTTCTTATATATAAAATTCTCAAATTCCTTTTCACCATTTATACATTTATTCTCAAGTTAGGGAGAGCAAATATAAACATCTATAAATTCCAAGGCAAGCACTGTAAGCATGCGCAAATCATGCCGGGGATGTACGACCCGATCTAATAATATTTAAATGGTGCACTACCGGAGGATCGAATGGCGCAAACCACAAATGCATCTATTACCCCGCTCGCGAATAATACTGTCACGACCCAGAAATTCCTCCGAATGAGTCGTGATGGCACCTAGTCTCTAAACTAGGTAAGCCTAACATAAACTGAAATAACATTGATGCTTACAAACTTTAAATTAACCAACTCTGAATAATTCAAAATTCCCAAAACCGGTAGTACAAGTTACAAGCCTTTTTAAGATTAGTTATACAAAATAAATACAACACTGCTCCGAAACAAAAGGAACAAATGAAAACAAATACAAATGAATGTCACTCCGAGGCCTGCGAGGGCTGTAACAGGTTTACCTTGAGTCTCCACCGCAATGACCCGCACAGCTACTACGATCAAATACCTAGATCTGTACAAAAAGATATACAGAAGTGTAGTATATGAGCACACCACAACGGTGCCCAGTAAGTTTCAAGACTAACCTCGGTGGGATAGTGACGAGGAATAATCAGTATACCTACTGGTCAAATGACATGAACAGAATATGATAATAAAACATCAAGATAAAGATAACAAAGTAATATAAATTACGGAGAGAAAATCCAAGTACAAACAGTATAAACAATAAAGGGAGGACACAGATAGTAACGAAAGGAAACCAAGTAAATCAGATAACCCAA
The DNA here is from genome assembly GCA_026770625.1 of Nicotiana glauca. NCBI lineage: Eukaryota > Viridiplantae > Streptophyta > Magnoliopsida > Solanales > Solanaceae > Nicotiana > Nicotiana glauca. The sequence continues at coordinate 82,783 of MU709695.1, forward strand.
GCAATTCAACACTGACATAACAGAGGCGGAGACAAGTAAGAATGTATCCAAATAAAGAAAACAATGCCAAATCAATCAATCGCATCATATTTAATACACCATCCCGATCATTTTAATCCTCGATTTCTCATGTCATAATCTCAACTTTCGAACTTTCAACACATATGGCACCTTGCGCCGACATATTTTCCATCTTACTCTTATCAACAAAATCCTCATGATATACCATACAAAATGTCCTTACAAATGCACTTAAGATGTTCAAGAAGTCCTATTTACATAATTTAAATGAAATTACAATTTCTAAATAAATTTGGAAAATCTGCTAGAAAAGATGAAGTTGCTTTTAGAAATCATTCGAGTAAGGAAGTACCCCTTTCAATTTAAAATACAACATCGGAAGAATTGTTATCTTTAACATGGGAGTTAATAACTTAAAACTTAGTAGAAATTCCTTTTTAAAAAGAAATACAACCTCAGACGGTTTAAGGGGATATAATTGAGAAACTAATTGAATTAAGGATGTAACTGTAGACAATAAATTTGCGTCGAGAAAATTAAAATCAAGACCGAAAATATTTCAACAATCGTAGTATTTGATTTCAAATATTTGAGTGTTACAATCTCTATGATTCCTCTGATTCTACTTTTCTAGTATAAATTCAAGGGCCTTTGAGCTTGATCTTGAATCTATGTTTGTTGCCACGAACGATGATCTTGTTCTTGAGCTTGAG